>DF239467.1:0-102580 GCA_000507305.1 Breviolum minutum Mf 1.05b.01 | reverse complement strand
ACTACTACTACTACTAGCGCCATCACCACCACGACTATTACTACTATCACTACGTATTCCTTCTCCCTCAGATTCCAATACGGAGTCGGATGACACGTGTGCAGTGAGTCTTGATCAGTTGATGAAAAACAGATACGGGATTGGAAAACACGGTCACAGGATGAATGAACCGTGAAATATTGAAAAAGGAGGTAGGAACACCAGACATTTCAGCCACTATTTCAGCCATGTAATTAATAAAGGCCTCTGCTCATATATTAGCAAGTGAAAGGGCGGCGGCATACATAGTTTTTGAGAGGTCGTGTTTACCGTCACATCGTGCCACGGGCAGGTGGACCTAAGCAACAAGGGCACATATGGTCCGGTCATGACCGCTATTGCAAACTTTTTCTATGCCTACGACAACATCAAACAGGTCGGCCAGATTTTGACCTATCCTTTGTAATGTTTCCTACAAAATGTTTTGCTCTAACTTTGACTACAAGAAACATTGTATGTCCAATTGAATCCATCTACTTTGCTTGGTCTCATAGTTTGTGTCATGCAGAATTGGGAACCGGGTTGATGTAGCCAGCTTCCCTCTTGAGCGTGGATCATGCTTCCTCACTGAGCTTCTTTGGTATGGCCACCAAATGCAGTTTAAATACATTTAAATTTAAGTATATTTAGATTTAAACATACGCCATGCATCGCAATGAATTAATCGACTCCCCTGTTCACCAGTGTGGTTTTGTTGAATATGCTGTCCACTTCGGACGCCTTTCCTCAAGGGACTGTCAGTTTGGAGATAAATTTCGACAGGATTGAATTGTAGATCTCAAGACAATGTCAAGGAGATTTGCAGATCTTGCCATCATTGTCTGCCTTTGCAGGATCCACCTCTGGTGGTGAAAGTTGTGAGTCTTGTTGGCAGATTGCGTTTGATTTTACCACAATAGACCTTATGGGCGTTTTATGATTTAATGTTGCCTTTCTTTAAAAATCTCCTGCTGGTCACCATCAGGCAAAATAGTTGGATTTATTATTTTGGAGATGGTTGACCCCTTGGGAGTACGCATTGATGATGATCATTCTGAATGGGGTTGAGACAAGTGGTGAAGTTATTTCAAAGGGTCAATGAGTAGGCATAAACAACCCTACCTGACGGACAGATGCCAAACAAAATATTTGACTGGCCTACAACTTCCTCAAGAATCACGTTTGTTTTGTCTATCGTGGGTGTGAAGCCATGGAAAACTTGCAGACTGAAATCATATTCGGGAATAAGTTTAGACATGGCATCTGTTCCAACAAAACAATCCAACCATACTCAACCCATCCCAAGTCAGTTTGGAAAACCTCGAAAGGCAAATCAGTTTTGGGATATTTTGGGGGAATGAGTCGCTGTTGGTAGTTGTCGTTGAAGAGGGTCGGAGGTCCAAGATGGTCCAAGATGGTCCAAGCAGTCTGTTTGAGTTGTCAAACAGGATCCAAGTAATTTCAGGATTTCCATGATTTCCCCCGGTTCAAAGACGACACGAGACGGCTATTTTTATAAAGACACCAAGGGAATGATCAAAGTTTCATGTTAAAGGCAAGAACAATTATTCGAATTATTTTGGTGCAATTTGCTCAGCATGCCAAGGGCAAACCACCCGGGTCCGGCCTTGACCAGCGCGATGGTTTATCAGCAAACCGAGCTCATCGAGCGTCTTGGCCAAACACATTGTGACTGGCTTTGCTTTTTAACATTAACGTGATTGATACCTTTAGGTCTTTTTGTGGTCGGGGTGACCCCTCTTTTCGGTAGGATAGTCAAGTACGACTTGGTTCGGTTCTATGCCTCCCTTGACGATTCATGAATATTTACCTCACCCTAAGGAGGTTTATCGAGATGTTCAAACTTGTCACCATAGTCTCTTTGCGCATTTACCGGTCTGATTGGATCTGAGATGGTTTTGGTTTTGTTTCACTTGAGACATAAAGTTTGATGACTGGTTTGTGAGAGACATATTTGAAACAGCTCGCGGGCCCCTAAGACAGAAATAGTGTTAGATGTTAGTACATCATTTTGATCTTGCATTGTCATTGTACTTCACGCGGTTTCTGCTGCATCACAGTGACGCACGGTGCTGCCATGCTTAGTGCTTAGTTACTTCTGCGTTGCTTATTAACTTATAGCTGTTTATCACAAGGCACATGTGCACTTGCTGTTTCAGGTTTGCATCTACTGTCTCCAGAGTGATACATCAATTATCAGCAAAACGACCGAGCACTGGGTCCACACCAATAAACTCAACTTTGGTTGGCAACATCTCCGAGACATTCAGAGACTAGCTTTCGGATTTCCGTTTTTGAAAGCATTGCAGGTTTCTGCTTGAAGCGAAGGCAGACCCTATGCAAAAGAATTGTCGTCGCTTGGCGGGTAAACTGGGAAACTCACCATCCAGAATCCGCAGAATCAAGACTGCGATTTTTTGTTGGGAATACAACTCAGATACTCAGGCCACTCAGCCTCTTACGAATTGGGAAATGGAATGAGCAGGGTTGAACTGATCTGAATGTAGAGACGCAGATGCATGTCCTTTTAAATTGCGAGCGTTCTAGGTGGCCTCACTTCCTTTGATTTGGCGGAAAGCTCAGAGATGAAGCAGGTCAAACGGGAATCAGTATACGATGTAAAGGATTGTAAAGTTACGATGAGACTGCTTCCGATGCCGGCTTTCTGCCACTAGATGATTTTTGTGAACTCTGTAGAGGGTTACAAGGCATATGCAGGATACAGTAGGACTTTGTCACACTTTGTGACTTGACCCGGCCATTGGTGCTGTTTCATTTTCATGAGTCGCTGAATGGCTTTGTGGCTAAAAGAAATCCTTGACTCTTGGTTTTGGAATTGTCAGATTGCTTGGATGGTAATTTGCTTCGGGTGTTCTCTGCGGAGCTCATGCATTTGAAGAAGACAATTTGTTCCATCAAATGCTCTCAAGAAACAGTCTGCCAATAGACACTACAAAAAGAATGACATAGAACTATATATTTAGAAACACACTCAAAGCCAGGAAGTGTTGGGGACTTTCCCACAACATTCAAAGAGGTGATGCTCACAGGAAAAAAATATTTGGTGAGATGGCATTGAATAGCTGACATCTATTTCTGCAGGTGCTGGCTGCGGAGGGCAAGTCAAAGGAGTCTTGGTCCGAAAGGCTTCAGACCTCTTGAGTTGTTAAGTCGTTTAGACCTGAAGAAGGGGGGTGAAGCGGCGTAGCCGGTTAGCTCCAAACACCTCCAAGAACAAGTTGGTCTATCAAATGATGATTTTGTGATGCCCAGGTAGTACAATTATGTCTTTGTGTACTGTCCCTTCTATAATACTATATCAGATATTATAATGATAATTATATAATATTATATATAGATAATTACAGACAGTAACTGTACATGGGATCTACCTTTTGTCCTTGTTGTACCCAACTCCTCATGTCCCGAAGTGGTGACCTTGCGCTATGACAGAGCATCCAATGCTCTAGGCCGTTTATTTAACCACGGATCTTCCGGCAGGTTGCAGTCTACAATCAATAATCAATAATTAATCATCAACAATATCTCCATTTCTGATGTCTGCATCAATTTGCGTGGTCACCATCTTACTTGAGAAAAATGTCGCTTCCACAAGGTGCGATGTTCTGAAGACTTCGTTCTTCAGAGCTATGTTGAAATGTTAGCCATATACTGTCATGCATTGCTGTAGCCATTAAGAATAAGATTTCATTGGAGTGCTAACGGCTGTGGGAAATTTTGAGCAGGGAGTGCTTCAACCACATGTCTTTGACATGGAGATCGCAGCTACTAATTTTCAAGCTGCATCTATGCAAGGAAGGTCAGGCCTACATCCACGACTTCAAGTCGGAGATGATCGAAGAAAAATTCTAAGTCAGAGCTGATACAATCCGGAGTCCCAGCCTCCGAGCGATTTTTTGGTGGATCACAGGCCATGCGGGTGTCGTACACAACTGTTGATGGATGTTCTATGATGTTCTTATCCGTTTCGGTAAGTAAGAAGCATCACACTACTGTACTAGTGAGACAAGGAGAAACTGTGTATATGCGGGGGTGGGGTTTTGGATGTCAATGTATCAGTCTATTTTCGTTCTTTAGACTCGACACTAGTAACATTAAATTAAAATCATAATACATAATATAATACTACATATATACATTAGTCCAATATTGACGGGTGTTCCTCAGACTCACGCCGTGAAAGACTGTCACCGTTGCGAGAAGCCTGCAGGCAAAGTGTTGGCCATTTAGTGCCCGGAGGAAGACTCTGAACGCCCCAATTCTGGTAATTCACCGTCGGCCGTCCCTTCGGTCAGATTCTGTAGAGCATGGTCCAGGGTCCATGCAACGGAGCGGTCTGGCAGGGTATATCCTGTGCACCTGGGGACTGATTCTTGAAGACCACGGGGCAACAGCTTTAATTTGTAGAACCTGTTCACTTTCTATAGTTATTTAATACGTTTTCACCAATACCCAAGAATTCCTAGCAAGAACAGACTCTGCTTCTCAAGAAATATGTTTTGACCCTGGCTGGTCATCCGTAGACAGGCATATACGTACACGTGTGTAGAATTTAAGATAAAGGCACAAAGGTCTATATCAGTCCCTCTCCGCGATCTTTCACTCCACTTTTCTGTCGCGTGGTAAGTGGCCTTGAAGCCGGCCAACATCAGCCAACTGATACCTGCAGTTATGGCATGAGGCCTAACGGGCTAACGCACTGCCTTTGGAGGTGTTATGAAACCTTCTTTTTGCGAGAAAAAATAATTGGAAGGGGTGAGCACATTGGCCTGCTGTCAGCTGTGTGGGCCTGGGATCCTCTCTTGTGTTGGAAGCCGTGTGTCCAGCTCAGGTCGAAACACAGAGACTCCGTGGGACAGAAATCACAGGGCAAGGAAAAAGCGTTTTGAGGGAAGGGTGTTTGAATGCTGACATGTGAAAACAAAGTCCAGGACAAGCCTCAGCCTAGTCAGCATGCTTGGCTTTCTAGATTCTAGACCAATGCAGCAGCTTTGAGGTTGGATGCACCATCACTTTCGCCCTAGAATGTTGCAAAATAGTGATGAAGGTGTTGAGATCAATTCGCAATACTTTTTAGGTGTAGGGATAGTATTGTGCAATTTGCACCAACCTCCCCAGCCATGTCTTTGAACCTGACTTCTATTGTCTTGCCATCCAATCTGACCGCCATTTTTTTTTCCAAAATGCCCTTTCTCATCCAAACAGGTATTGTTTTGCACATGACATCGTCACATATTGATCACCGTATTGAACTTAAAAACCTTTGACCTCATTGAAAATGGAGAGAGGAAAAGGGGGCAAGATATTTTGTAGCTTTTGCGGTTTTCTGTTTTTTGTCGCATCTTCAGCAAAGTGCTTCGAGTGTATTTAATTCGTTGCAGCATTGGCCTCAAGCGGTCAAGTGGAGCAGCGATAACGCGTGGACTGCTCGAAGGCGCAGACCACTGTTGCTCAGCGCAGACCCACGTGACTGGCGTTGATCAGCCATTCCCAGGTGAACATGGCGGAACCAACGATGAAGCGTATCCCAACAGACACACTGATTGAGGCTCGGGGCTGGTGGCAAGACTTGGTACATGATCTAAAAGTCACTGGATGATTCTCAACACCCCTCCAAATTCCCAAGCTTTTTTCTGTCCTACCATAAGTTTTACCAGCATTTTCTGGCCCCGCTCTCAACAGTGCTGAAAGCAAACCAACTGAATTACTCTAAATCGCACTGGTAGATCAAATTTATATTTTTATCACATTTTGCATGGCATTTGATGCTAGCTGCTTGCTTGACAGAAATGGTATGTGGGTGGGCTTACGGGTGTCCCTATGACCTGAGGTGTTCCAAAGACATCAATCAAAACTAGGAGTCTTAGCCTAGAAGTGCCTTGAGCCAAAGTGAATTGGGCGTTTCTATTTCCCCCCGGCCCTTACAATGATCAAGTCCAGGAGCAGAAGAAAGGTGCTCCAGTCATCCTGTGTCTCACTTTTTGTGGGCCAGCGTCTCTTGCCGGTGCAAGTGTGGCTCTTTATCAGAGATTTGGAAGATAAAAGACTGGGCCGCTGATATACCGGTAGGGTCTAGCTTCCGGGCATCTGATTTGTTGCACTCTCATACGTGCCATTGCATTGTATGATTTGGCCACAATTTGTCGTTGGATCGCGCTTTTTGGGCAATATGGGAAATCCGAGATTGTCTCAGTGCTGGCCCTGATGATTAAGATAGCTATGACGTACTTACTATCATTTCCACTGGATTGTCAAGTTCTGCAGTTTTTTATTCCCAATATGCTCCAATGCTTAAGTTCCTTGACAAATCCAAGTCCTACTCCCAGCACCGACCTCATTGTCACAGCAGAATATCAACTATCGACTACTCTCCCTCTCTGAGAGTCTCTCCCTGGGTACTTCCTGTTGCTGGTTCTATCCTGTCAGTTATATGCCTGCAGGGATTCCGAATCCTTTAGCTGTCTGCACCATTCTTTCATTTTCCCGCCTGCCCACAGTGATGGCCTTGAGCTTTAGGTCAATTATATAGTCCCCTTTGGTGAGTTAGCGTTGCTGACCCTGTAGCTCTTGTTTCATATTTCTGTAGCTTGGCTTGCTACCTTCAGTACTTGAGGTGTTGTTGCTTTTGGATCCCTTTGCTGTTCTTCTTGGGTGCAGCCAATGTCTTGCAGACGTGCGAGAATTACGAAAGGCCTGGCCCCATTGGTTTTATGGAAATATGAAATAGTGTAAATGGAACCCCCTTAATTTGACAGCCAGAACCAAATTTGGAACCCAAGACAGCAAAGAGATGCGATGGTGCCCGCACAACACCTGTGACATATGAACCCAACAGGTACGGTGTTTGAACTAGGCATTTTCAATTTTCCTGCGCACATGGAATGAAAGAAGGATGCTCAGAAACCCTTCAAAAAATTGGGTGCCCCACAAACTACGATGTGCCGCGCCGCCAGTTTTACCACCTGGTTGAAGACCTACGGCTTGGTCCCAATGTGTTGCGGCATAGCATTTCAATTGCTGGTAACCCTGACTGCTTGCTGTGGGGAGGCCAAGATGCCACATGTAGAAAACTCATGCCAGCTACGTCCGGTCAGAAGTATAGAATAATGAAATGATACATAATTAGTTAATCATAATTTGTGATATTTGATGCATATAACGGTCTAGTCTGGTCTAGAACCTGCAGGAACTTGCTCTTCTCTCAGTAGTCAAGCTTTGTTCTCGTGATGAAACTGAGGTGGAAATCATTGTCTGTTCAAGTTGGCTTTACGCTTGCAGATCCTGACAGGCTGTGTGCAGCTATGCTTAATCACTCTGACACGCGGGTGGCTGGAGGTATGCTCTCCTTTGTTTGTCGGAATGCTTTTGTATCCAAGACCTCAGAAACCTTTTGGGGTTTGACCAATACGGAGATTCTGGCAGTAGTATACAAAGTCATGAGCATGAATGCTTCGCGCCGATCCAAAGTATGCAATCAGGACTGATTTGCGCAGGTAAAGGAGACCACTCTCTCGATGTTTGTAATATGAGTTATTTGGCAACAAGAGCAGCAGAAATGCACACAGTCAGCAAAATCACTTCGATGCGATCATCGTCTATACACAGGTTTGAACTTCTGAGTCTAGCAGAGACAACTTGTAAGAAATTCTACTTCGCAATTGGAGTCTAGAAACCGAGGTCGCATGTCTGCTTTTGATACTAAGTCAGCCACTCCATGAACATTCACAAGATTGTGCCAGAACCGTAAAAATAGTGAAACTGCTTCATCTAAGGTCAGTTGGCATGATGATTTGGGGTTGGGTGGAGTGGTCCAAGACAGAAGAGGAGCCATGTGTGGGCAATGATGACATCAACCCACGCACATTGGCTTTAGCATCTTGGCAGCCGAACCAGGGAACTTGCTCGAGGAAACGTTGTATGCAGAGTCCGGCGTTCACAAAGTCATTCCATAGCATGCTCCTTTGAAACACGTTTGAGTTTGTCCGTTTCGTTTGCGGTGGCAGCCAGATTCTAAGTATTGACAATCGCATCTAGTGGGCCATCGGCCAAGACAACGGAGACTTCTTGACTCAGATCTCTCTATTTGCTGGTTAACCTTGCTGTGCTTGCCCTCTATGGAAATGTTTCAACCTTGCAGCAACTTGGGCAGGTCTTCTTGATCTTGGGTTCAATTGGTGCCCCGGGCGTGCTTGCTGGAGCTCTCATCAAGGGACTTTGTGGAGATGTGAAGCTTGGCAGAAGTAGGACGACCTGCCAGAGTATGATAGCTGATATATACTGTATGTATGTATATATATTTACAGTATACATATTAGCTGTTTGGTTTCGATGTAAAAAGTATGGAGAGACATTAATCCATGGATGACAACCAGTGGTTGAGATTACGATTGGGTTATCTACCTGCCGTTACCTGCACTTGCTTTTTGCTTGAGACAGATGCTTAAATTGAATTCCATGAATTTCTCCATCATGGAACTTCACTGCTTGCATTCAACGAATCATTCGCTCCGCATGGTATTGACATATACGTATGTTTTATGTATATGAAAGTATCAGCTACATGCTACTCACACTCAACGCAAATAAGAGCTTGCCTCTTGGTCAATGGAACACCAACATGAACTATGTCAGATTCCCTTCTAAAGTCAGAAATATGTGGCTGGCCAATGTGCTTTCCTTGAAGCATGAACATCATAGAACAACTGTCAGTTGTGATGAGTGCCATGTTGCTTTGTGATTCACAGTGGGGACTTGCCAGTCTTGAATCTTTTGTCAAAAAGTCATCAATGTTGAAGATCAATTGTCACTTGCAGATGTTAGTTGATTGTTTTCAATTTAGCTTCACTGCGCCTTTCATCTCCAAATGCCCAGGAACATGCGACAAGTGAAGCAGCCAGAAGGTCCCTAGACTCTACAGGCACATAGAGACCTGTAGAGACAAATCAGTGTCAATCCTGTTGTATCATTTTGCTCGATGCTTCACGTCACTTGATCATTGCATATGTTTGCATCAGTTTGCCACACGTGGGAATGACTCGATCTTCCCCCGCTGTAAGTCATCCTGCATCCTAGGTGGTGGTTCAGTGTAATTCAAGGAGGGTTGCCATGTGGTCCGTGAGTGTTTGGCCACTTCAGTTTCTCTTCTTGCATAGGGGCTTGGGTGGCGTATTCAGGCCAGTCAGTACGTGGCATAAAGCGAAAATTAAGCAAGAGGCTAGATCGGGCATGCCTCATCATGAGGCGTACGAATCGTGATAGAGTACAAACATATTCTAGATGTAATTGGGAAAAGCTGTTTGTCCACGACGCACAATGCTTTGCAAGACGTATCAATATTTTGAAGGAAGAGACCATAGGTTTGGAGTTTAAGCGAACAAAGGTCAACCAATGGTCTTGGCCTGCGGCCTCATAGCTTTCTTTCTGGGATTGGGTGACTGCAACACTTTGGTCATGGGCAAAATGCCCTTGGTTTGTACAGTCGATGCTTCCAACCTGTGTTTTGGTGCAAACTCAAACTGCTACACAGACTGAGTCGGTCATTTCATCACTGCACGTTAATCTGTTGACGTTACCCTCATATGCCTGACGTTGTTTGGACGAGGCTGAACTTGGAGTTGTTTGCAGCCAGCAGATTGCTACGGCTCATCTTCGTTTTGCCCTGAGCCGAACAAGAAACAAAAAAGGCCGAACAATTCAGCTAGCCTGTTTTGCCCAGACTTCCAAGATTTCCAATGTTTCCATGGACATGCCTGACAGAATCAGACCAGTGTTTTTGAGAGTCAAAAGTGAGTCGGCAACACAGCATTCAGCTTCAAGATGGAGGTATAGATTCCCAAGATACGGGTTGAAATCTCCATTTTGCTTTTGACACGATCCCAGTTGATGCATCAAATGCATCAAATGCTGTTGGCTTTTTGCATCATTTTGCATCTGTTTGCAGGCGGTGATTAGTCTCACAACAAATGAGTCTGGTCGCAGTGCTTGCACATTTTGACACGCTGCCCTGAGAAGACAAATCCCAGATCATGGTGATAATTACTCACAATATGTGGTTTGCAAAGAAGCAATCTGGACTTGTGAGTTCCAATTCTGATTGAGAAACCTTTAAGCGGTGCTGGCAGACAGCATTTGTATCTTGTGATAAAGCAATCGTTTTGAGATCATTTATGGCTTGCAAGATGTTCTGTGGAGCAGACGTTACTATATTAATACGTTACTATGTTGCAATATATAATTTGTGTATTTTATTTGTGTTTCTATATGTGTCGCTGCAGGATGGTACTATAGTTACTCATTTACTATACGTACATATATGTACGGTACCGTACGATTATATGTTACATGATAGTTCGTATTATACATAGAACTTTGTTGGGTTTGTGTCAAAAGTCTGGGGAATCAGGGCAAGTCACTGGCACAATGATAGCTTGCAGCCCGACTGGCAATGCCAACCGGAATTGCGAGTTCGATAGGCAAAAAGATGCAACAAGTAATATTTACTCTGCCTGCAGAGAGCTGTTTGCCATGTGAGAGGCATGAATGAACAGAGCTGCCAGAGCTCGGCCATTTTCCGTTCCAATGTAATATTATCACTCATCAAACGTCGATTCTGGGGAAGTTTCCTGGATTCAGATTATGTTCAGAGTCAGGTTCACAGTGACATGAAGCCTGGCCGAGGTGGTCAACGTCTACGACGTCAAGTCCTGTTCACAGAGATGTTGTTTCCGGTCACGATTCAGCTTGTGCATCCAAGAGTAGATACGCCCTGGTGCACACACATTTAGGCTGATTCTCCATCAGTTGGAATTGAACTAGATTGATTAGACGACTTTGCTTGACACTTCGGAGTCCAGTCAGCCTTTTAAAGCAAGAACAGCTGATTCTGTGAATCCCGTGGAGCAAGTTAAAGCATACAGAATGCATACAGGGTCTCTCCTAAGGACAGAGCTGGTGGGCGTTGATACAGTGCGCTTCAAGGCAGAGGTTCAGTTCAACACCCAGGTTTGGAGCCTTAGCGCCTTAGCCATTGCGATGGAAGTTGTTGAATTGTTGAATAGAATGAATAGAATGAATAGAGATGTTCTACTTATATGCTCGGATCTTATTTCCCCTGATTATTTGCTGCATGCTTGTTGCTTGCCCATGCACACGCTTGCCCTTTCTTGTACTGAAGCCTGGGCCCATGTCGCCTTTAGTACATGGGCTCCCTGTGCCTTTTGGGAAGAAAATGTCGCATTCGAAAAGTTGTTTTTCAGACATGAGCAGTCACAGAGTTCATGGGCATAGCATATGGTTATGCAGTTTTGCAGTACATTGTGAACCTCCTCATCGCAATGCATAGTTTGCACCGTACGTATTTTGTCAGTTTTTTGATTTAGGCCATCACGGAGCGCATCATGATGGGCGCAGCTCAGGTTTGGAGACGTGGCACAGAAGCAAAACGCTTAAACATCTTCAAGGTACTTCCTTTCCAAGAGAAAGAGTAGCCCTAGAATCCCCTAGATTCCTGCTACCCCCCAACAGGACTCAAGGAGTTTGGAGTCCGAGTTTGGTTGGACAACCTGTAATAAGTTGGAACTTCTGCGACAGGGGAAGACCTTTGCAGGACTGCTTCTTTGGTTTGCTTTCTCAATGGAGCAATACGGGCTCTTTCACAGTGTATCCTAACACCTTTGTAAGTCTTGATCAAGAAGCGATGTGTGTTTCTGTCCCTGGATCAGAGCATGCATCTTTGAAGCCTGGCCTTTCATTTGGACCTTTCAACCGAAACAGTGCAAGAAGATGCAAAAAGTGGTTGTGGGTCTTCAAAGAGTCTCCCTAAAATCCCCAGGAGCTGTGCATCCGCATTTGCAAGCGCACACAATGTTGGCCATGCGGCTGAAGGACTTGCTGCCCCAGGTGGGGGCAGCAAACATTCGTGGAGGATTGCAGTGTGTTGTTGTGTG
The DNA here is from genome assembly GCA_000507305.1 of Breviolum minutum Mf 1.05b.01. NCBI lineage: Eukaryota > Dinophyceae > Suessiales > Symbiodiniaceae > Breviolum > Breviolum minutum. Next base: position 90,575 of record DF239467.1, on the reverse strand, counting down.
GCTCTGGTATATGCGGTTCTAATTTGGGAACAGAGCGGACAGAATGTTCGACAAGCAGGTTGGAGCTACAACTAGACTTGTGTGATTTTGGATGATTTTGGGCAGTTCTTTTTGCCCTCACGCAAATCTGCCTGCCTTCGTTGGGCTCAAGAATAAGTTCCAGTTTCTCGATGCTTCTAATTCTAATGGATACAGCATGTTTATGTCCGAAACAGACCTCTAATTTTGATTGACCTATCCCAGATCAGTCAACTAGCACGACTTCACTATAGTTTCATGGAGTTTGTATTTCAGGCACGCTTGCCACTGAGTTTCGGGCTTCCCTCGAATCAGGGATACCTGTTTCTTAGCATTCATCGCATCATCGGATGCTCGCGTTTTTGCTTGGCTATTTTCGTCAATTCCTTCAAGGAATCTGTGGCTTCGAGCGGCACTCAGCAGAAATCGGAGAAATCATGTCATTTGTGGCAAGGGTCAGTCTGAGACGCAGTCATATCTATCATGATTTTTCTCGACATTTCTTAGTCAAAGGTGCTACAGCTACAGCTACGAATTTGCGCATCTAAGGCCAGTCGCATGGCCTATGCCGCTTCCAACAACAACAACAGATTGATGGAAGTTGTCACTGAGGACAGCGATATTGTGCATTTATGATCATTTATGCTATATCTTATATCTTGATGTTTGTATATTTTTGTTCTATAGGTATGAAATTATAGACCACGATAGACCTCAAAATGTCTTGGCAGGTCATGCTTTGAAACATAGGTCACAATCGGAAGAGTCCGCTTTCCCTGGGGGCGAGCCTCATTGCAGGTGAAAGGCAAACCTCTAACTCCAAACTGGCAAAGTCGTGTAGGGGCCCAGGGTTTCCCCCATTTTTCTTGAGAACGAAGTTTCTTTTTCACAAATGAGAATGCTTTGATTTGACAAAGGTGGCAAATAGCAGGATATGTTTCATTGCAAATTCCAGCTGTGGAAAAGGATTTGCGTTACTATTTTTCAGTTCTCCGGCTTCAACTTTGAAAGGGATTTGGTGCACCGCGTTTCCAAGTTGCGAAATTTCACCGGGATTCTATTGCATAAGTTTGGAGCATGAGATCAGAGGAGCGTTATGCCCCGCAACTCCTTAAACTGCAGTGCGATAGGTTTGACACACTCCAAATATGGACTGTTTCTGCCAGGACGCGCGCCCACTATGCAAGGATGAAGAACCTGAGAGTATCCCAGAAGCCTGGCCTTCGAGCTGCCCACTGCAATGCCCATCAGTAGGGGGAGAGAGTAGAGAGATGATCTAGCTGCTAAGCTATTAAGTCTCACCAATTCTAAGGTGAAGTTATCGTTGCAGATAATTCAAATGAAGGCTTTGACTTGACAATACGCTGAGCAATGCGTTACTTGCAGCCAAGGAAAACGTTGAAGAAGAATCCAACAATGTCGAGAAAAACGCTGTCAACTTGACGTTTGAAACAGGAGCAACTGTCCAAGAGCAAACAAAGACTAGTCTCCCGGAATCTATATGTACAGGATCCCTGCTGCCAATGGGCAAAGTTTGGTCTTTGGACTTCCTGACTTCCTGGGTTTGGTTTGGACATCTTTAGACCAGCGTGACAGGACTCTTGCCAGGCGAGGCCAATGTCGGTGACGACAAAACCACAGAGGCCCCTACGCCAGCTGGCAATGGTGGACGACGGGTCAGGACTCTCAGGCAGTTGCTTCGACAAGTCATTTCATTCCATCATAAGATTCATAAGGGTGCAGGTATGTCGGGGTTGCTTTGCCTCTCTGGAGTGGACATTAAATTTGTGCAGCAGTACGAAGGATATCAAAGAATGAAGTTTGTTCTCCCATGTGTCATAGGCAGGAAAAGAGAGAATGGTCCGGGAAAGCATGGTGTGATCGCATAATTTTGCCTGAATGTCTTTCCTCTGTCTCAGATCATTTCTCAATGGGGGCAATGGGATGTCGGCTCTTTTGCATAACATGTTGGTCTCTATATTATTGTCTAAGCTGGCTAGGGATGACTAATGACTAGCTTGGCTTTGGTATATGATATGCAGTCCACTACATTCCACATGGTTGATTGGAGTATCATCACTACGCATGAATAAGTCACGTTTCTGTTTCTGTTTGCATTTTGTCTATTTTTTTCTTGGCCTTGTGCTTTTGTGTGTGAAATATCAAGGTCTGGTGGGTGGATTTGGGAAGCTGGGTTCGAATCGACAACGAAACTCAGGAGCGGTTAGAACGACTGGGCACATGTTCGTTCTACTTGCGAGAAATTTCCGAGCAGCCACGCTGCACACAATATCGTATTAAATATGCCTTAATCTGTTGTTGTTTTGAGATCTTACATTTGATGGTACTTGAAGGTACGTGGACTTCGAGCTCTTAACATGATTCATTGAGCATTAGGCCATTAGGCAGCGAATGAATAGAAGAACTTTGTATATTTTGTATATTTTTGTATATTGTAGATGCCTATGCCTCACTCTGAGGTAAATCCACGAAAGATCACGTGACTGTCATGACTGTCGTATTCACAAATGTCTCCGCCGCGTTCGAAGGAGCTGATTGAAGCTGCAAGACTTCAGGGTCAGACCGAGGTGAAGAGCCGATAAAATACACAGCGCTACGGCAAAGGTTCTACAGTATTTGTTTGATATGATATGATATATAACACTATGTCACTATGTATTTCTATCTTGTTACCTAATGCTATAATCACAATATGTATGATGTATGAATGATAAACTATGGACAATTTGCAGCAAGGTGCAGTGCAGGCTGGAGAGCTGTAGAAAGCCCAGAGATATCAGCAACATAAACATTCACCCAAGGAGAAATTGCAAGAACCATTTTGCAAACAATGGGAAGGGTGAAGAGACCAGACACAGATCCCAATGTTTCTTGAGTCTCTCAGGGTCGGCTGATTTGGTTTGGAAAGAGTGGCTGTACGCATCAGATAATTGTCCTTGTTCTCCTTGATTCCTTGGAAAGATCCTGTGTCTGTATTTTCAATGCATTCATGCTGTTACAATTTTTGTGGCTGTTTCCTGCTAGGTTCAATTTCGCGCTCGTGGACATCCATACCTCATTGACTTGACAGCGATGACACAGATCAATATGAACACGCTGATGCAACGTGACCCTTGGACTCTGCAAATGGCAGCTGTTTTTGCGTGAGGACGATTTGACGAACTATTAGTTGTATCTATTTGTAACTATATCAAATGCTGAGTATTCTCCAGCTTTTGAACTCCATGTTAGTGAGGACATCAAGGGCACGGAGGAAGATGAAAGCCCTGAAGATGATGAGTGCGACGAGGCACGTGGTGTTCACATGCAAACAACGGAGGTGAAGTTGCACGTTATGCATGAAATTGCTTTAATTTCTATGAATGTCCTGAATGTCCAATAATCTCTACGCAACAGTTTTGCCCGATGTTCTTCAAAGAGTGTAAGCAGAAACTGATATGATGGTCAACGAAACCTCCGCCCACACTACTGTTGCTTGAGAACTTCATCACCACAGAATGCTCCAGACTTCAACTGATCGGTATCGACAGGAAGATGAGGAAAGTGAGGACAATGAGATCATACCACCATGGCTGCAGCCCAGTTCTAAGCAACTGGCAGCGGCGCCAACCAGCAGCTAGGTAGCATTGGGTAGCATGAGTAGCATCGAGCAGCGGGAGACGAAGATATCTTAATGGTCAAGTCGGAAGGCCACGTACTTACCTCAGGAGCACAGCACAGTTAACTGCTGTGATTTGTTGGCATGTATGCTGCATGCTATGACTTGAAAATTATGCTGCTGGACTGCAACTTAGAATGCCTCACCCTTTTCACAAAAAAGAGGGTCAACTAAGAATGGCCTACACTTAGAATGCTTCACATGTGGCGTACCCTAGGCGACAACTATGTTCCTGCACTTAGAATGCCTCTTCAAATCCTACTTATGATCTTGGTTTCCTGATGGCGTTGTTTCTTTTTTGTGTTTTATCATGCTCTGTTTTGTTGATGGCCTGATTTTTTGCAGTGTTCAGTGAATTGTTGCTGGTGCTTTTGCCAATCTGTGGCTTACCATTGAGTAACCATTGAGCATGCTCTTGTTTGTTGGTTTCGTTGGTGTTTTAGCGTTTTGTTAATCCTTTTGGTGTGCCAATCTCTGGGTTTGGGTGTTTGGCAACCGTGCCGCCGATCCCAAGCGTGAAAAAAGAGGAGCGTTGATGCATCCTTTGCATCGCTTCCAAGGAGCAAAAGCTGCAAAAGGTGATTCCACTACAGCAAACCACCAGACAGCAAAAAGGAGCCAAAAACGCACTGCTTCACACGGTCGAAAAAATTGCCTAACGCAACGTCAACACTAAGCTCGACCAAGCACAGCAAACCCAAAATAAGATCCAAAAGGCGCCTTTTCTGCGGCAAACCTCCATATACAGCTACCAATGACGAACCAAAAAACGTAGCGTCGAAAACATGTAGAGCGGGCAATGCAAAACCATCTCCAAAACACCGGTTCCGCATCAACCCACGAGCAAAAAAGCCAGCACCTCACATGGCCCAAACAGAGGTCCGCAGATGTCTAACATCGCTGTCTAAAGAAAAAACAAAAAAGGCAGCACGTCATAGCATCATAGCATGGCCGCAACAGAGCTCCAACATCTCTCCTTCAGCGCGCTCCCCGTCGCAAGGGGTCGGCGGGAGTTTGATAGTCATATCAGCCTCGCCCGGCAGTCTAATGGTGTATGCCCTTTGAGGCACTTTTTGAGCTCTTCCTGCATTCTTTTCCAAATTCTACTGTAAGTTTCGGTTTGGTGGCACATGTAGAATCTTGTGCGGCATGATACACTGTTTTATATTGTTTTATGATCGCATGGTAGTGTTTGACTGCGTTGATTTCGATTGATGATGCGGAGGAGGAGGGGGGACATGCTGATGAACAAGATTACATGCCGAACACATCCGAACACAATGATACAGCAGGTTGCAGCTTCTGCTGTAGATACTTTACCATTATCGTTTATTGTTTTTTGAAAAGCAAACTCAGAGTTTTTTCTTTGCATGTATCATTTCTTCGTCCACAAAGGAAGTGCGCGCCTGAATGCCCTCGTGGACGTGTTGCTCAGCAGTGCTGTTCAGGTCGGAATATGTAGCAAGCTACACCTAGCGTATTCGCAAGACTTGACACATCCCTGCAGTATTACAAAGCTTGAAGTGCGTGGATGGTGCGATGATCCAAGAATCCAGGGGGACAATGTTCCAGAATCACCGCTCATGCTCAGACGAGTCATCATGTTTCAGTGTACAGGGCATTTGCCAACTCAACGGAAGCTGCTCAACCTAAATTGGTTCCAACAAGTTCGAGTTCCTGACAAGGTCCCATTGCCGGCCGAAGCCACAGAAGAACCCGCAAAGCTAAAGGAGGAGGCTGGACGGGATCGATATCAACGGTGACGCAAGATGACGCAAGCTAGTTATTCGCTCCAACAATCCATTCATGTGAGCACTATACCTGAATCTCCAAGTGTATAAATTTTGCGCTTTTTCACCAGAAACATATGATACAAAAAGGCAGAAGTTTTACATATCTTGAAGATCCTTGTATTTTCTTTACATGCATACATGAAAGTCGAGCAAAAGGTCCATGAAAGGGGTTTCCTTTGCATAGGACTTTGGATATGTATTGAGTAGTCTCGGCCGTCTCGGCCAATTTTTTTTCTGAAATGGGGAAAAAACATCTCGCTAAAGTTTTGGCGAAAGATTATGTATTAGACCAATCTCTGGCCTCTTTATTTGTGGGCATGGTACGTCCATGACCGGGGTGTATGTAAATCCTTGCTGGCAGAGCCCGGGGTGTATGTAAATCCTTGCTGGTAGAGACCCAGACCCATGTAACAAATTAATGGGCAATATCTCATGAGAACAAGACTGTGGTAATGCCAGGGTAATGGAACAAACTGAGAGGGCAATCCGAATGCTTTGGGTCAATATAGCCTCCTTGTTTGTGGATATGATATGGTATGATCATGACCGGGGTTTATGTAAAACTTTGTTGGGTAACCCTACCATCATGTCACACACTGGTTGGCATGGCGTGGTCATGCCCTGCAACCATGAAAGACATGGCTGAGATTCCTGAAATCATGCAATGTAGTGGTTGGGACGGGATAGTCATGGAAGGTGTAAACATGTGTAAACCATGTTATCATTCAATTTTGCAGCACATTTGTTCCTTCATTTTCTTTGTATAGTCAATACCCTAGATGAGACATCCTTCTTTCAAAAACCAAAAAGGTCTCACTATGGGATGGTTTCCGAACGGTTCCTAACGGTTCAGTCTTCTAGCACTGCCATGCCCCGGAACGGTTAAGGACGGTTCAGGGGCCACGTAAATGCCAGCAAACTCTCCGAACGGTTCTGAACGGTTCTGAACGGTTCAGGAACTGTTGGTTTTTACCATGTTGAGAATACCCGAACGGTTAATAACGGTTCAGCAGAAACCATTTTTCTATTTTCTGATGCCACTAGACCAAGATATCTAAGCAGGTTTTGCGTTCAATATGTTGTCCAAAACAACCTTATGATGTAAGTTACAGGCTGCATACGTTTGATTTTAGAAAGAGACAAACTGATTTTCAAAGTCGCATAGACATAATTGAGGCTGTAAATGTAAATCCTTTGGAAAAAGTCAAAAGTAAACTTGCAAAAACCACCATAAACATAGCATACGGTAGACATCATGGAAACCACGTGCAAAGCAAGGTAGCAAAAGCAGGTAAAGTACACAATCTAGTGAATAGTGAGGAACAAGGAGTATCAGCCACTCGCAAACCACAAATACAATCCCTTGGGACACACTAACCACATGTCTTGTTGGGTTTAGCTGTGACCGCGGGGGGAAGTTTATGAAAGAGCTTCTGTGTTTTTCAACAGGGTTTGTCCCGAATTATTTACCAGTTCCCTGAAATAGACAGTCAGCAAGCCGAACTCCTATTTTTTGTTACGTCATACCTGAACCGTTCGGAACCGTTCAGATTGTAGAAAAGAGAAGAAAAACACCCCGTAAAATCTCCACGTTCCACAAAAAAAACACGTATGAACATGCGACAATGACAAACAAAGTCCACCCGACAAAATTTTGCACATATTGCACATGCACCATTTGATCATCACGCGGTCGGGAAGGCTGAACATTTTAGTGTAATCTACGTATAAGCATATGTGTCGGCGTTTTGAACACTAAATGCATGTCCTCTTACTTTTGCCTGCTGTAACGAGCAAATTCCGAATTTCCGGCGGAATCAATCAAATGTCAGAAGATTCCCCGGCAAATATAGCGCTTGTATGAAAAATTAACAACCGACCCAAGCATTCCAACCGCGTTCAGCAATCTGTGGGATGACATGATGTTGCTTGAAGTTCAATTTGCCTTATTCACATGGTCAAGTCATAAAGATTCTCTTTTCCATGATCTTCTCCGTCGCTGTGATCATGCTACTCTTAGGGCCACAGGCGAGCAAGAGCATTCATATGCATTCATATTCTTCTGGCTATATGTCGCTGGTGATTTTGTTGCAGCTGTACGCGTAGAACCTGTATTGGTACCTGTACTAGTTCTCGCTTTTGCTTGCTGTGGTTGCTGCTGTTTTCTTGCTGCTTTTATGTTGTTGTACTTGCTGTACTTGTTCAGATCTGTGTAGTACCTATTGTTGGTGGTTCTTGTGGCTATGAATGTGGTTGCAGCATTTGGCAGTTCTTGTAATTGTTAGTGTTTAGATTAGATATGCTTGTCAGAGTTGCATGATGGTCTTGTTATGTCTTGTTGCTAGTTTGCGTCTGTCACACCACAATGGACATGATGTGTTACATACGCCTTCTTGCTAAAGGTCGTTTCAAGGTCATGGCAAACATGTGTACATAATGAACAGTCCTTCTATTGTACTTGATACGCAGCGCTTGGTCTATATCACCCATACCACCAAAATCGTTACTTGTACACCGTGTTTCTATACATCAGTTTCAATAGACCCATGGCTATAAAGCCAACGTGTTGGGTCACCTGGTTTTTATGACCGCACACCCTACACAGCCCACAAATACACTTTACCCATATTGACAACCCTTTTGTTGAATGATCATCATATGACATGAAATCCAAGAATTATTGGCTGCTTACCCAAGTGTATTTTGTCTGTATTTGTTACGCGCAGCGTGTTCAATATCATACATAGGGCAAAGATTTGTTACATACAGCCTGTTCTTATACGTCAAATCTGACAGAACCCTGCCTTTAAAGAGGCCAGATTTTGTTTTAAATTATGTACACATACATTGCATATAGTGAGTGCCTATGAATAGAAGCATGTTTTGCAGGAAGGGGAGAATGGCCATGGCAACCAGAGACACATTCCCCTGATATTAGGGCCTTGGGCATTCTGTGAATCTATAATCTATAGAGTGATTTTTTGCGAAAGTTTGGCAAAAGTTTAGCTAAAGCTTGGCGAAAGAATGCTCTCCCTTGAAAGCTAGGCGGCCTAAACTGTGGCCACACAGCCTGCTGAAGCCTTGCTTCTCTTTTGGGCTTCTGAGTAGCTCTGTATTTGCGGATTTGTGGGTTGTGGATGCCAGGAGGTGAAGAAGGTCTTCAAGGACGGGAGTGGGGGAGGTATACAGCAGCACAGTCTTCACAGTATCTTGATGTTCCGCATGTCGCGGTGCATGTTGCTTGAACGTGTTGAATTGTGCCTCGTGCCTGTTCCTGTAAAGCTCCTATCAAATTCGGCTGGTGGGTGTGGGCATTTTGGCAATGGTCCTCAGTCAAAAATGCAAAGGGACATGACGATGCCATGCTTCTCCATGCTCTGAAAGGATCATGTGAAGGGAGTTGAGAAGTTCCTCTTCCGAGACATGCTGGGATCCACAGTGACAAAGCAACTCTAGCCGCTCTAGCCCGGTCTGATTGTAATTTGCAGTTCGCTCTTCAGGCCAGGACAGTATTCGTTGAACTTTTTGGCCTCCGCCTATCAGAGTGGCTTGCGCGCTTTCAATGGCACAGTCCGGGCAACTCAGAAGACCAAGAATCAACATGGATTGGCGTTCAAGGTGCAAAAAACTAGAAACTTTAAGAACATTTGAATCAACGTTCAAAGTGGTTCCTTCGTAGAACTCTTACGTTCTAGGTGGAAACGTATCATGAACTGCAGTGCTATAAAGGAGTCCAACCTTTGACGGATCATGCAGACAATGAAACTTATTGGGTGGACCCAAATGAGAGACCTACATGGGACCTGCATGAAACAGTGCACAAAGGATTGGCATGATCTCATGACATTCTCTTGAATCCATGTGTTCAATTGTCAGTGTTTCTCGTTTTGTCCTGCCCAGCCCATGGACAATCACCTTAAGTGGCTGATGCGATCAATTGCCCAAAGCTCAGTTCTCCAAGTTGAAGGTCTGAGGCGCTATATTTATATATGATTTATGATGTATATTGATCTGGATGATTGGCAAGCTTCAACAGGAATGATCATGTTCGGACAAAGGAGAACTTGCATTTGCAAGCTCAGGTCCATTATGGGCATGGAAACAAGCCAGGTGCAGCAAGGTACCTGAAAGAGGCGGGCTCAAGTTACGTCGTCACTTTGCAGGGTTTTTTGTGCAGCGTTGATGGTTGATTCTCCATTTTTCCCCTCGTCACGGTGAAAAAAACATTGAAGATCACGATGTTCCCCTAATTCCTATCGAATGGCAAAGCATTCAGTCGCAATAGTTGCGCCTGGTCCAGCCGGGTTGTTAATTCATGTTGGAGCAATTGTACTCAAAGACTGAGGTTGGGCAGCTTAGATACTGCAATGTTGTGCAGATTATAACTTCTGTGCGGTTATGACGGACACTTGAGCAGCGTTCAAAACCCCAGTTGATTGTTTACAAAAGGGGTTGGACATATCAAATGGTTGCGTAAGCAAAACCTTGAGTCGCGTAAGGATGCGCAGAGGATGCGTAAGCAAAATTGCGGGGTGTGTTTTCGCGTAAGCTGCGTAAGCCTTATGTGAATGAATGCGATTTCAATAATGATCAGCAAGAGAATGAAAGGCATGTTTTTTTCAGTCCTTCCTTCATTAAAATGGTAGTGTTTTTTTGCGTAAGGCACGCGTAAGCCGTGCGTAAGCTGCGCGTAAGCTGGGGTAGCCATGGGAGACGCGTACGTAAACAATGATACCTGGCTTATTTGTAGGACCTGCTTGTACTAGCAATCAAGATCCATCAAGTATTGGATTCCTTGGGTGATGCGGACAAAAGAAAAACATCTAGATATCTGCCTTACGCATACCGTATGCGTAAGCTCGCGCTGCAGTGCGGTGTCATTTTTCTTCAAGAGCCTGGGTCGCGTAAGCAGTGCGTAAGGTTATGTTGCGCATTGTCCTCCGCGTAAGCTCCGATTGTGGTCGCGTAAGGATTGCGTAAGGTACAGGCGTAAGGTCTTGATATGGCATTTAAATCAAGAAAGGGTTTTGAACATGGCTCACTTGAGTTGATTACTGAAGTGTCAATTCTTTAAAGCTGCTTTCCGCATACAAGATTGCAAGCCAGAACTAACATTGATACAGAGTGCTATTTCATATTTGTTTTTGAGTTTTTTCCCCGCAAGGGTTCGATGGGTTGTCAGGAAAAGCACTGGGACTCATGCAAAGTCTATCTTTTCGTATCACTGCACAGGTGGCAGAAGCATTTTTGGACTGCCAAGCAGTCCAGGCCGGGTTGGCAGTCAAGATTCAAGACGCAAAAGAATCTATTCGCTGGGCGCTTGCATCTCAAGAGTTGATGCTCAACGAGGCGAGAGTTGTTGAACGAGTTGGCTTGGAACTGCTCGGTGTCAGCGAGACTCTCAGAGTTTGATCTTTCAACACGAAGTATCGATATCTATCGCTGTGAACTCGTGAGTATGTTGAGTGGTGTCGATAGGGACTTGGGTGGCTCGGGTTGCCTGAGCTTGAAAGCAAAATAAGATAAAATAAGCATGGATCAGAATAACCTTTACATGATTGATATATTGATTCCATCTTTTCGTGACACTTCGCGACCTTTGTCTTGCATCCTAAGATATCCTAAGCTTGTACCTCCCATGATAATATGCTGTATAAGGTCAAGACTTCAAAGGCCTCGTTCGTGCTATGGTTGGCGACTACAAGGTGGACAGGGAAAGCCTGGGAACAGATCGCCAGGCCCATTGTAATTCGATATGAAATCTGAAGATCCAACCCTGGAAGAGGATGCTGCTGGACACCATCATTTTCAGGTAAGATCCCTTGGAGCACCCTCTGTTTGAACATCGTGAAATCAGAAACGTTACTAAATTATACTAAATTGAGATATATCCAGACAAGACCAAAACCGGCTTTCAGCATAGCTGTTTCATGTGCTTCGGACAGAACTTGTGTCATAGATCTGCACTCATGAAGGTGATGGCCATCAAGATGCTGGCCATTGATCATATAAGTCGTGGTGTGGTCAGTGACGACGGTTCCTTGGCTAAACATTGATAGATATTGGTATCACTTTTGCGTGTGAGTTTTTCATCCGGAAGGCACACTTTCAAGGACGGAAATGCACCACTGGCAAATGCAATGCAAATTCACGTTTTTCGTTGCGAAAGGCAATCCCACACACTACGAGAATCGCTTGACTGCCGACCTGGGCAGCGAAGTAGGTCTGAACAAAGATGACATCCGGCGAGCCGCCACTTGGGCTAAATGACAAAAATGTTGATTATTTTTTCACTTTTTGTAACCTTCATTTTTCTTTCGATTGCCCCCCATTTTTTCTCCAATGAATTGCTGAAGAAGTTGAGCGGGATTCTGTGGGCAAGCATGAAACGGATCAAGCACTGTCGTGATAATCTGATGATATACAAATACCATCGATGTGTATTTTGTCGCCTCAGGAACTGGACGAACATGCCAGCAACAGGTGCAGGGGGAATGCGGCAGCTGAAGCCGTTGCTACGGGATTAGTGTCATGGGGATCCATATTGTTTTCAAACTTGGTATTGACAGAATCAACTCATTATCCATTTAAACCCACTGACTCCTTGCCAAGAATTTTGCTGGCAGGTTTCCTGAAGGAAGAATCCCAATCAAGCAAAACATAGCAAAACAACACAAAGCATGTGGCATGTGGCATGCATACATTGACAAGCAACTGCAAATTCTTGTGTTGATTGCCTTTTTGTGTCCCTTGTGGCCATCTCATTGAAATGCCCTGGAGTTTTTGGTAGCGAGATCCTTCTATTTCCCCTTTTTGCAAAGCAAAATCTTGCAAGGTTCCCACGATTGCGCGGTCCTACAGCAGAGAAGGCTTGCTTGTTATGCTTGTTGACATCGGTTTTTCCTGCAGTATTTCACGTCAACTGCAGGCAGTGAAGCGGTTCAAGGAACTCTTTGACATCGAGGCCTTGGCCAAGACTTTGTGCAACGAGGCCATGGCTCGTTCGGCTCGTTCGGCTCGTTCTCGGAATGTTAAGATGCAAATGGATCAAATGGCAATCACAACTTCTTACAGTTCGTGCATACCTGGTCCTGGCACAGATGAACAGCTTTAATGAGACGACCTCCAACGACTCGCTGCCTGGGCAGTTTATGAAGTGGGCAGATCAGAAGATGACGTTTCTTGACCCTCACGCTAAGTCTGACATGCCACGACTCGTTCGAAAGATAAGTACCTAATTATATTAGAATATGATTACCATGAATTTTACGTAATCTGTTGACATTTATATATTGGTAGCCGCTAGATGGAAGGATCTACTGGAATGCAAGGTTTTTTTTCTATTTGAACAACCGACTTTGTTTGAAGCTCAGGCAGAAGCACTCAATTTTCGATGAGGAGACTTGCTCCAAGGTAGACGTGCAGGAACCACTCGCCTTTGCACTGCTGGAGGCACTTCTCCCAGCACCGAGTAGGTCAAGACTGGCAAAGTTCAAGCCGTTGAAGTCATGAAATAATTATAATAAATAATTAGTCAACTTAATGTCAACTTATATGCATGGCCCTGTAGAAGATTCAGATCCATCAACTGTCGGTTGGGTGCTGCACAGGTGCTTTTTGCTGGTAAACCTGGCTGCGAAGATGGTGAAGAATACCGAGGTACCCCAGTGAAAGTGCCTTTTCTGCAGGAATCCAAAGCACTTTTCATGGTGCAGACATGTGCAGACATTTTGAAGCATTTCTGTGCATCCATTGGCCTTTACGTTGCTTTCATGACACTGGGAGTGTTTGACTGGCATCTTGAGTGAGTGAAGTGTGAGTGGTACGTTCGATGACTGTGATAAGCTCACGATGTAAAGCAAAGAATCATGGACAAGTAGGGCTAAGGACTACTCTTGATATCTCTTGATGTGGATACAGATCTTGTCGATTGTTGGGCCGGAAAGATTGAGACACTACGCACCAAGGGACTCTTCAACCTGGAGCAGTGCGCCGTCGTTGAGGTCCCAGAAGATAGTGAGAAGCTTTCTTTCTTCCCTTCTAACCCTTCTACTCTAAGCAGAAACATGGAAGAACAAGACTCTTGCCTGGTAAATCCAGGGAGTCTGACAAATTGAAATAAGCTGAGATCAGAATTCCATAGCTACTACAAACCTGGGTTCACAAATATGCGTGACATAATGTACTGTTTGTATAGAGTATAGAAGAATATAGATTATATAGATCCGCACAAAACAAAAGCACATAAGTTTTCCCCGCCTCCCACAGCGTACCCTGCATTTTTCAGGACAAGGGCAAAAGCAAGGGGCCAAAGGTGCAAGTGAAGGGGTGAGAAAGACATTTTTATCCACAGCCATATGGTGTCGAAGACAAGAAGTGTGTGGTCACATGGCAATAGCACGAGTTTCTTCCAGAAGAGGATTCGATGGAATTCCAATGGAATGTAGTGAGATGCAGTGAGCATTTTTTGCAATTAGACATAGCAGGTCTCAGTTTGGTTTAATGGGAAAGATACTGCAGTGCGTGTAAGATGAATTAAGGGTGAGGTTGCTCTCAGTATGTCGCATTGATTTATTCATAATATGTCCCCAGAGGTTGTCGGGCCGTAGGGTGTTGGCCACAATAATTGTGCTCCCTTTGGATCGTTGGCACATTGTCCAACAGCACAGCATTGGACTGTAACTACACCATTTTTTGGCGTGAACAATGTGTCAGTGTGTTGCTGCATGGCGTTTGAAGAGTTCGCTCGGTCAGGCTGCTCCAACAAAATCTGGGAAGGCGAAGAGTACGTTGGCCAAGCGATGATTGCATGTCGTGCTTTTTTCGTATTTCACAATGTTTGTTTGAGACATTGAAATTAAAGGTAAGAAACATGATCCAGCCAATATACACATAGATCCAATAACTATATCATGTCACGTCGTTGATTTGCAAGCCAAGAGTATTGTACACAGCTGAGCAGCATTCTCTCAGGTCCTCCTGGAAAGAAGTTGAAGACTAAAAGGCGTTGGAAGCGCTTTGGTGATTCATGCTAATGGTTTCCAAGCTTGGCCAAGAAATTAAGTAATTCTCGAAGGTGTCCCTTATTCTGTATCATTTGAAGTAGAAACAAACACCTGGGAAGCGGTCTAAGAGCCAGACAATCCGTTTCAACCTGTAGGTTTGGCTGAACACGCAGTTGATATCTAAACCTATAGGAGTCTACAATGTATTGTCCAACTTGTAGTAGGGCAGGCATGAATTTAGAAACATGTGCGCAAGATAGACAGAAATCTGGAAGCGGAATATCCAAATTGTCGGTGATTTGGCAGGTAATGGGACCAGTCACTTGGCAGGAGACAGGAGTGAGTTGGGTGTGGTAGTGCAGCTTGGCTTGCTTCGGTTTGCTTGTGCAAATCCTCCTTGCTTGCATTGACTTGGATGATTCAATGCTGATCCACTTTTCTCAGGAGAGTTTGATTTTGTAAGATGTTGGTATACCACAGATTCGATTCTTTTATATGCTCAAAAGAAAACTTCAATCTTTTAGTTTGGCAAACATTTTGAGTTGATCCAACTCCAAAGAGCAGATTTCACGAATTGCACAAGTTTGAGTGCGAAGCCAGCTTTTAGAATGGGCTGCGTGGATTTTCAAGAGCTGCCAGATGCGGATTTCAACCCATCCGCCCACACCAAAGGTGTGGACTGGACAGTGACTCAGTGCAGCACTTCTCACTTTACGCTGGTGTTCAAGACAAGTCTTTGTACTGAAACAGGTTCAAGTTATTGCTGAGTTTGCTAAGTTACTAAGGCTGCTCATGCAAGCTTTTGTGCCTTTGTGGGAAACGGATAAAAAGGATTCAAAAGGTCAGTTTTTATATGATACTATCGCAACTGGCAGTTGCCCAACTTACTTTTAAAGGACAATCACTTGCATTGCCGCTGGCTGTGTGCTTTCCCAACAAAGGATTCCGTTACCGTCTATAGCTCCAAGCTGCCAAACCTGCCAGCGACATTACATAGAACATTGACAATTCAAGCAAACAAAGAAGGATGACAATGTGACAATGGTACAAGTACTTGTACAGTACTTCTATTGAATGATACTAGCAAATCTAGCAATCATAATTATGTTGAAAGAATATATTAAGAACACCTATAGCTGAGGTGCTGTCTGATCTCCACGCCTGCCATAGTGCAACGACCGCACTAATTCTTTGAGCCACAAAGGAGTTGCTGATCCTGGCCATTGCCAGACTCTGGGACCGACGGGAGACTGTCGATGCTAGATATTGTCAACATCTGTTAACTGTGTAGTTCATCCAAAAACTCTCTTTCAAACCACTATTACTGACTATATTGTCCAGTTGTATTTGGCAGAATATTCACTAATATCCAAAATATGTATATTAGTATGTATATATATATATATATATGTATAGCCTATAGCAGAATGCAGAGTTATGCGGTGCGCATGTTTGTGCATGTAGTTCCTGTGCACCCAAGTGGTCAGATGATCAGATCTATCCAAGCATTCACTCCATTTTGGCATCTATCATGACAGACATCACTCTAATAGACTCTAGCACCAAAAGGGGCTGCTGTATGATTCTGTATGATCTTAAATAGTTTGTCGTCGATCTCGGATCCAACTGCATAGTGCAGTGACAGTGCAGGGCTGTGACAGCGGCTCCTCTGGGATTTTAAGATGCGAGCAAACAAAAATGGCCTAAGCGCGTGAGATGTTAGAGGTGTGCAAATTTATGTGATGGTTCTGGCTTTGGCCCCAGACTTGATCAAATTATGATTGTTGATAACCATTGAATATCGAGAATGTTTGATAATGATTGATATAGAGGCAATGCACTCAGCATTGAATCAGAAAGAGGACCCATTGCGCTTTTACTGAACATGGAAGGAAGTCAGTACAGGGCTGGTTATGACTTAGGTGAGACGGTAAAGGTTCATGTAAGCCAGTAGGGTTGCTGCTTCAGTTCCCTTGAAGTCTATTGCATGCCTTGCACATGTTTGCACTTTGCCAGTTGCGCGGTGGGCTGCAGGAGGCCAGCTACGGGGGGGGCACAGGTACATGGCACTTCACGTTCCATCTCAAAGGTGTTTAAGATTTGGGACCATCCAGTATTTTAGTATAGATACTGCTTTTTTGAGCTGCAGGACGTGGCTGCAGGATGGCTCGAGCCTCAAAAGGTTGACACAGATGATTAGTATATCAGGTGTTTGATTGGAAGTGATGACAATGATGCGCCTACCGAAAGGCAGAGATTCTTGTGAAAGTATCAGCATGTCCACCACCTGATAATCACCAGTGCGCGGGTTTTTGTTTTGGAACTTTCCACCCCGCTGCATGCTGTCATCATGCTTGACATCTGATGAGCCAGAGCTGACCGATCCGTTTTGCCCCTTGCTGACACTTGATTCAAGGCAGCCTCAACACAATTTGCACAGAGATGATAGAAATGCATAAACATGCCAGAAATGTCTTATTTGCCGGGCCATATCCAGGCAAGGACTTAACATCCAACCAACCCACTATGTAATGTACTTGCCGTACCGTCATGATGGTAGTTCTGGAAGTACTATTGATGTTGTCCTGAGGGTCGGACAAAGCATTGGAACATTGTGATAGAATTTTTGTAGACAGCGTTCTTTGCAGGCTGTTTCCTAGGGTGTTGTTATTACCACAGTTGTCTCATCGCCAAATCCATGGGACTTAAGCCTAAAGCTCATTGAAGATTACCTCCTGCAAAGAGGAAACTAACAAGAATCGAAGCCGAAGATGTTTCGATGCTTCCAGCTTTTTTGCTTCGAAAATCTCCAAAGTGTGAAAAATGCATCCAAAGCGGTGCATGTCGCTGTCCTACAAGCGTTTGTTGGCCTTCCTGGTGCTGGCGCTGGCGCCATCTTTTGTGGCCATACGCAGCCCCTACAAGCACTGCCAGCCATGTCTGAGGTAGGGGTATCAAGTTTAGAGTCCAGATTCGCAAGTAGAAGTTGCAAGAATAATCATAATTCAAGTGCAGTGCAATACATAACCATTTATGGTTGTCATGATATACAAACAAGCAGAATGAGATGCCTTTTAAACTAACATTTTGCGGTGGGAGGGAAGCTGAATTCAGACCCAGAAGCACTCGTAGGTGTAAACTTGTTTCAAGCTGTTTTCCACAAGTTATCAGATGACAGAGGCACTGAGGCAGAAGAGGAAAATTCTTGTGTCAGACCACACTCCTATCATGGGATGGTTGTTACAGAAGCTTATCACAGGATTTGGTTTGGGCTCAGAGACCTATGTCGATGATTCATCAAGATTTTGTTCATGGTAGTGATGATCCTGAGTCAAGAAGAGACCTACCTCATCCTAATCATAGAAGTTCGGGCTTCAATGCGCTTATGACTTATGCTTGCTGTGCGCGAATGTGAGCGCGACAGAGTTTGTGTTTTCCTTCGTATCCTTGTCAACGTGTTTCCTTTCAGACCACTAGAGTCGTTGAAGACATGTATGATTTATAATTGATTTATATATATTTATATGTATAGGGCAGCGATTGTACGGGATCGTTACGCTCTGGTTGTGGCGCCCCTTTGCCAGGAGACTTCCGCGTCAAGCTACAAGTTCTTCTTCCATCCCACAGAAATCGTTGTTGCCCATCTCATTGTCACTGAACTGAAAACTGCTTCAGTCAGCTTTGGTCTAAGAGTCAAGGGAACATTGGACACTATGAACGGGATCGCAAAGGAGCTGTTGTTTTTCTACCCCTATTCAAATCTCAAATTTGCTTTCATCATGTATCCAAGGTCTGTTTTCGTTCAAATGCTGGGGGAAGGCCTGCCGAAGGACACATTTGCAGTTGCACTACACATGCAAGATTGGATGTTCATTCTGCGCAAGTCACAGATCTGCACTTGACCAAGATTTGGAGCGGATAGGCATTGCCATCTCCACCATACCTTTGCATTTGCTTAGCTTTGGAGCATCCCCTTTGCAAGTGGGCCTTGTGGCTCGGCAGTTTCATGGTAGCGGATAAGCCGTTTGGTGGAACTATTGCCGTGACCCCTTCTGGAGCTATTAGGGAGCTGACGTTTGGGATTTGGGCATCCAAGTCTGTGAAAGCAGTACAGTGAAAGCAGTACAGTGTAAGTCTGTGAATTCGATGTTACTGTGGTAAGATTATTTAATGCTTTCGTCGATATCTTCCAGCAACAGCTATCTAGTCATCTAGTCAGCAAGTGGCCATGTTTCTTGGCTCCTGGTGTCAATGATACAAAGTGCTTCCTAAGTGCTTTCTTTTTGCTTGTTGCGCCGAAGTCTGACGAAGTTCAGCTGTGCAGTCAAAAAAATGTTACGTGGTTCTCGGTATGGCCAGTGAAGGCTAGGTGGGATGTTGGTCGCTGGAACGTTTTAGATTTTCAGAATGCTAGGTGCCATGCAGTAGGAGTCACTGTGATTGTGCAAGCTAGCAAATGAATTTCAATCAAAATAGGGGATAAATATATGATAAACAAATGATATCCCCAAGTGATAAAGAAATGATGAGGGAAATGATAAAAAACCTATACCCTGGTTTCCAATCCCTGGCTTACAAACGATCTCATAACAGTACACCATACGTAGTTACGTAGCTAAGATACCTATGGAGATCTGAGATGGTGAGGTGAATTCGATTTTGCTTGATTAGTTGATATCCATTCTTACACGGGCATTGTAGGACTGTTATGGACTCTTGCCACTTTCCGGAACTGAGGCCACTTCCTGTTTTTCAGTGGCTCAGATGATTTGTTGCCCAATCCTGGTTAGTGCTTCTGGTAAATTGGGTCGCCTTCGAGTACTCAGGAGAGCAGATGTGGGAAGGAGTACTGCATTTGGAGTTGCAGTGGAAGATTAGTAGAGCCAAAATGAAGGTGAAGGGAGGATTGCTGTTGAACATGATGATTGCTGTTGCTTTCATGAAGGGTAGAGCTGCATGCAGTTCCGTACTACTACATGTGTATCAAGAGTCATGAATGGTCGCAAGGAACGGTATAGTATAGTTATAGTTATCATGATCATCAAGTCAAGCAACAATAGTCAATAGGCGTCAATGGTAGTAAAGCGTCAAAAGGAGTCAGGGATTGCGGTTTTGCTTCCTCAGACCTTTATCCATTGATAGTTCTGATATGCAGATCCTGACCCGTCAGAGAGTGCCCTCGCGCTTTCCTGGCTATGTATATGTATGATATATGTTTATCACGAACAGAGACAGTGATCCTATAGCCACCTAAGCTGTGTTCCAGATATTTCAAGTTTGAGATCTGTAGCAGGTTCAGTGATCACGATGCAAGACCAAAGCGTTTTGTGCAGCAGGACCTGTTTAGCAGGTGCAGCCTTTGCTTCGTTGCTGATATCTTTCTCAGATAGCATTGCTGGAATTCTCCTTGGACGTTTTCTAGCAGGCGTGCCAGTCTTTGCATTGCCTTCTTCGAGTTCTGTGAAACAAGTTTTGACATTTAAACTAATATATTCATATCTTTTCATGCTCCTTTCTAGGGGGTGCTGAGGTTGGCACAGAGTCACAGAGTGATATGCTTGTTGAGATATAGAATCCAGAGTATGTCTAGAGGCTTTATTCGGGACTCCTGTAGCAGTGTAAGTCCGCAACCAGAGTTGGCAGAGGCTGAAGATTCGAACAAAAGGTACCAAAGAAATCGGCTAGATCTTGTCGAGGACAAATGATGGGGTTGGTAACTCCGATATCGGTTGCCAATGTCACTTTCCGATTCCAACGCTTTGCTTGCTCCTACTTACTCCCGGTTTGAGTTGCAAGAAGTGGGACGGAAGCGTTTGAGCCATTTTGTGCGAGTGTTGTTTGAGAATGTTTGATTTCAATTCATTCCACAGCCTTTGGAAAGGGTGTGGTTGATTTTGGATTCGCTTCTTTTGTAACGCGATGCCGCAGTATTATCCGAGTTGTTGATGATTGCGAGCCTCCCGCCATGGATCAGAATCCAAATTTTGCTTCGAAGTTTTGTGGATTCACTGGGCAGGTGCATTCGGTGCTTCAGTACCTGTGGCTCAAGTGTCTTGACCATAGCTTTGAGTTCTCTGACACGGAATACGATCTGCACTCTACAAAGTGCATATTGAGTACTTTCGATCCACACTTCAATGACTGAAAGGAGATTCTCAGTCAACCAATGGAACTCTGCTGGTGCTTTCGCATGGTTTTGCCATGTCTGAGAAATTGATCTGCCAGCATGTTCAACCTTGGTTGGGTGAGCCCGGTTAGGCAGCTGTTACGGACATTGTCACTGATGGTGCAGCCACGGCATTGAGTCGTGTGGCTGCGGCGCCTTGACGTGGGAGGGTATGCCTCGCTAGTTCGTTGGATTACATCCATACATACAGGTATGTATCCATCCATCCGCGAGAACTTTGGGACAATGAATTTGATTCTCAGGTACATTCGAGATGAGCAGTGACAACAAAAAGACATGTTGAATGAATCTAATCTACAGGGTGAGTTCACAAGCTGCGCAGTTTGTTCCCCTGTAGTAGGGGCTTCCAGCTATCATGGGTGTTCTATGGTTTTCTATCATCCCGGTTTTCGGGCTTCCGGGTTGTTGTTTATCAAGCTTGGAGTGTTGGCTCAAAAATCCTAAGCAGACAATATTCAAGTACGTCAAAACTAGAGTGCCTGATATCTCAATTCGATTGATTTGTATGCCCAACACATGAAGCGTATTGACATGTAACCCTCAGTCCAAGCTCATGATCTTGTACCTGAACAACGCCAAGGCCTCTCAGCTCGGGGTTGTCGTTGGCCCTGCAGCCTCTGCTTTCTTCGCAGCTTTGCTTGGCAAGGCAGAGGGACGTAGAGAGGGTGTTTGTTCATTGCTTTGTGTTCATAGAAATGCTTTGTTGCTCGCTTTGGAAGATTGTGTACAGACAAAACCAACTAGGTGTATTCAGCATGTCACTAGATTCCATACAAGGCACATAAGCTGGGATGAAGATGGATTGCGCAATAGATTTCTTGGAGCCATTGATGACTCTGTAATGGCCTGCGCTCAGACATTTGGTTGGCCAGCTGATCTATGTGTGCGCGGTGTATTTGGTTGCATGGGCTTGGCCGCACTATCTGTCTTGGCCCTCTCGGTGCTTCTGTCACCAGGTGTGCCAGTTAGTTGTGTTTCACCATCTCCACAAGTTCAGTTAAGTTCAGCAATGAATGGCCTGAAATTCACTGCAAGATGGGCAGTGGAGATCTCTACCATCAAATCTACTAGCAAATCACTTTCCAGACTTTGTCGACCGATAAGGAGGGATTTCATCAGCCAACACCTCACCTACAAAGGCCGTGCAGACATCAGGTCCGCTTCTCCGAGGGTAACTGAAATTCGCTCAACGTATCCAAACGGGGGGGCCATGCCAAATCATCACCATGAAGGTGCATTTCAGCACACTGTTTTCCTTTCTTCCGACTGTATTGTGCAAATGTCCACTGCTCCAAATAGGTAAACCCTAAGCACAAGCGGTCGAACTCAGTCTCACATCCTTGCAAAAATCTGTCCACTGGGCAGACAAGTTCCCAAGCAGGTCACCCATCAAAAGGGTTCAAATGAAAAGATTGATGGTTTCATCAGCGTTGACTGGATGATGTCATAGGATGTCATAGGCAGTGCATGGCAGTGCCATGTCAAAACTTCTACTCATGATACATGCAGTGCTCCACCTCACGACAACATTTAAGATCGCCTGACAAATGCCGCAGTGATATAACACACACGCGTCGCGGGCATCAGCTCCTACCCTTGGCAAAGAAGGGAATACATGGGAATACTGGAAACACTTGTGGTTTAACCGCTCAACAATGTCTCTGTGTTGCAGTGCCTTCGAAGGCGATGTCCCAAGCTGGGGCCTGGCACAACCCTTGTTGCGGATGGTGGCTTTGGTCATTGGATGGTCGTTGCTCGATTTGAGGGTCTAGTGGATGTTGGTCTTGGGAGCGCCAATTCCGTACTTGTTTGCGGACATGGCTAAATACGAAAGTGTTGCACAGCTTTCCCCATCACATGTTATCATACAAATTGTTAATTTCATAAATTGTATCGAAAGTTTCAATCATTTTCATTAATGTTCTAAGTGTCAGAAACATAAATTAAAGAGAAGGTGGGTGCTGTACACACGAATTGGACATGTTTGCCACGCCGAAATTCAAGGAACCACAAGTCACAAATATTGATGCAAAACGCAGAAAAGGATTGGTCCTTGTTTGTTCCTTTGCAAAATGAATATCCTGTACGTCTAAAAGATGAGTTCCATGGGGTTGTTTGAAATCATCCATGCAAGAGTTGTTGCGATCGTGTCTTTGATATGGTCGTGGTTGACTAGCATTTTGTGATTTTGAGGTTGGCAACACGGAACACATTCTCGGTGAAGATGTTGGCTCATCTGTTGGTAAAGCATGGTGAAGTATATTTACCGATTGCTGTTTTTAAACAACTCATGAGCCCAAATTGTATTTCTGCAAATTGTATTCCTAACTGATCCTGAACTTACGACCATTTTATGCATTACTATCACAGGTGGCTGCTCATTTTAGTTTGTTTCATCCCTTGTTCATTTCACGGATGGTATTTGTTTGTATGTCAGATGACAGACTGCACTGCACCTACAAGAGTAATCATTTAAGGAGTATGAGAAGAACACAAATCCTACATCTGGCATATGCCAGCATAAGAAGCATTGAATTTGACCCATGGGCGGAATGAAACTGATTGTTTGAAGGTCTGTGGCATTCCCTCTGCCAAGTGAATGCGTAACTCTAAGAGTCGTTTTTCTGCGCTTCCGGGCATAGTTTCTGGGCCTCTCATGGTACCGCCTGCACATTTCGTTTGCCAGGTTGACTTTGAGCGTGCCTTGGCTGCCATTTCTGAGGGAGGAGCTTTAGATAATATAAATACAAATGGTAAACGTGATGTCGTGGCATGCTTGGAGACAAGTCATTCAAGCTTGTCCAATCAATCGTGCAGAATGCAGGTCAGCACATATTGCTTGTTCGCGAATAGGTGCCTAGGCAAAGTGACTGGGAACTGTGGATTTGAGATGAACCTTTGCGGGTGCAAGAAGCTGTCCAATGTTACCGTTGCCACTATTTGAACGCAAGATACGACTGATGTTTTTTTGCCATCATGCTGCAGGCAATGTTGTATGTGAAAGCTGTGTGTTTCGATCAAGACATGAATCTGCACATTTTGTATTGTTGAGCCAAAAAAAGCAGTCATGCGCAGGCTACGACCAACAGCGGCTGAGTTTGATTTTTTCAACTGGTGCAGCGACAACTGTTCTGACACAGTTGGTCCTGTTTCCAGCCTTGGTGGCAGCCCCAGAAGCAAGAATGAAAAGGAAACCGTTCCAGTAGTGCGGGTCAGTGGGCTATCAATGCTTGCGGCACTAATCAGATTTTTGTGATTGTTTGTGCAGAAAACAGCCGAGTCAGTGTGATTTGATTTAGACGCAGCTGTACTATAATAAGAGATATAAGAACCAAAAAGTAAAGTTGCAGGCAGATAGAGATAGTGAAGACATTTTTCCCACATTCAGCGCCGATGCTTGAGCATTCAGGTTAATTGTTTTGGCCCAAACCTTGCCGCGAACTCAGTCACCGTGGATTTGTTGCTGCCACCACTGTACCAAACTGAATCCTGGAAGTACACAGATGTCCATCTACATCAACATCTTGAAGTTGTTTGCAGTTGCACGGAGTTGTCCACCTTTGTATTTGAGCACCGGTGTGGATACATCATTTCATGAAATGTTGATGGATAGTGGTTCAATGGTACTTGAGCATTGTATGATACAGTCTTGTATGATACACATCAACAAACTGTGCCAGACGTGCTTTCTGGGCATTATTTGCGTGGCCTTGGGCCTGAGTGGCTTCTCCCTGTGCTGGCATCAGCCAGGTCTGATCCACGTGTCCAGCTCTGGTTTTCCATGTTGTTTTTGAATATGAAGCCTTGCAGTTAGAATATGCAGGGATCGTAGTTGGAACGGTTGATGGAATAGGGTCGAACCCTGAAGCGTTATTCCTGAGATACATAGTTTTGAAATGTTTTGAGATTCAATTAAAGATTTTCCTTGTGTCCCGTTACGCTTCGACCTTTGTCAGGGCACTTGCTGTTTTACCTCCTCACGCGCATGGGCAGTGGGTGCGCAGATACATCCACAGTCACCCTAGTTGCGAAAGGATCCAAGCCACAGGCGAGGAAGCAAGACAACTGAGAAAAGCAGGATGAGCATGGATGAGCTTTGAATAGCTTTGACTCAGCAGCATGACAGACACCACCCCTCAGATTTGAAAATCTCAAGGACCTCCCTTCCTTCCTTCAGCTAAAGTGAAAGTTCCAGCTCACAGACAGTGGGGGTCAATGTTCAATGTTTGAGCTTACTGCCCATTGTGCCGCTACCGACTTGCGAAGGATCGAGCAAGGAACCTGGGATTGATCACCTCTACACGTGCAGCAGCACGCATTGTGACGCCCATGGCCTCAGCTGATCTCTTCGAGGAGGGCTTGGGTGGTGGGTCAACTTAGGGATGGTTGGGTAGGATGTAAAAGGAAGGCCAGGCTAGAGTTGGAGGTTGAGAGACATGTCAACGACTGCTTAGTAACTTTTTTATACTTTTATTTTTTCGCTGCTGGGCAGTTTTTTGGGAAATTGATGTCACCTGCAAAACCAGATCAAAACGAGATGAGGGACTCCAAAAACGAGATAGGTCTTGAGATGCATGATGGATGATGTTGTCTTGGAACATCCTGCAAATTTTGAAAATGAGATGCATCCTCGTTGAAGGGGTCCAAAAGTTGAAAAACGAGATGAAAAAATAATAAAAGGAGGTGGGGGTCCTCTGTCCATCTTTCATCCTTCAACCTTCTCGTATCTAAATATAAAAGCCGCCGCTCGTGTATTCGAGGCTCTTGAGAGCGTATGTTTTCGCTAGGCTGGTTAGCTTCAATTGTCTATGAAAGCAGTAGTGTATGATAGTGTAGGTTCTATGCCTGCATATGTATTAAGTAATATATATATAATAAATTATACATTTATGTATGTATATATACTATATGTTAATAAATATTACTGTATATTGAATTATATCGATATGCATGGTTGCCCAGAGACTGCCGCACAAATTGTTAGGCAATCAGTGAGTGGTAAAGCAAAGCTATGATCAGCTGTCCCGAATTCTCCCAGACGTTGCAGCATCCAGTTTGGGAGGTGAGCTTGGGCAATAAAGCGGCTCCTGGTGCTTTACCGTATTTGATGTCGGCAAGCTCAGCTTTGGGGAAAGCGGGTGGTGTTTTAAGGGAACAATACAACCTGTGCATACAGTGAGAGACGGATTCGGAGATTCAAGTTCTGATTGTATAGATGTGATCGGTCCATTTTTACCATGCTGTCCGCCCATTTTTTCATGTGCATGAGCCTGCTGCGTCTCCCATGCAATCAACCCTGCGCATTTAGGTTTAGATGGACTAGAGTTGAATTGCCTACAACTGCCAAAAAGGAACCATACTTGACACTCTACTCCTCTTTTAATAAGATAAGCCTGACCAGAATTAGCATGCCATCTAAAAGCAATCTGAGAGCACGGGGCAGCGCCACGTTATGACAGCTTTAGTTTTGTACACGAGCACAACTATTCAATTCTTGCAAATTAATTGGAGAGAGGAGAGAATCAGAGAGATTTTTGAGATTACTGTGTTGCTCAGAATCATAGTGGAAACTCTTTGGGGAACCAGTCACTGTAGTCACTGTATTGGTTCATCCTTGTTTTGGTTTGTTCCAGCCCGGCAGCGCTGTTGCAGGGTGGCCTCATTGGCTGCGGGACTGAGCCCTGTACCCTTGATGCTGAGAAGATCTGATAAGAGTGAAAAAAATCTGAAGAGTTGTACCCTGTGCTGAGCTGTTGCAATGTCATGCAATGTCTTTTTTTAACCACCGAAAAGCCAAAAAATCACAAAGGCGAAGGCGCTGAACCAACATGTTTGCGAGGCTCTACTGCAACAACAATGTTTTCTACGAAGGTTTGGCTTGGGAGCTGAAGGATGTCGGACTTCTCAGGATCACTAGGACAATCTGTGAGAATTGCGGGGAACATGTATGGCTGTTGTAGATTCTTGTTATTTCTTGTTGGGATTGTGGATGTGCAGATGTGCTTTGAAGTTTTGAACATATTTAAGAAAACTGTCGATGACCTGAGGTGGAACGTGTCCTGAAAGAAGAGCTGCAGGATTTCAAAAATGCTTTGAGCTCAGGAGCTTCGTGAGCTTCCCAGAGCTTCCCATGGCTTCGACTAATCCCATGAATACAGAGTGACATGAGTGAGAGATGAAAGATGAGTGGCACAAGCTTCACAAAACTACATCAGTATCATCAATAAATTCAATAAAGGAGCTCCAAAGTTACCGCTCTTATCGAGATGTTGAGATCTTTTCTCTTAGAATTAGAAGGGATGGTTTCACAATTTGATACCTTTCTCCAATTTTTAAAGCCCTTCACGTTTGAGATGGCAGCAGGTGCCACTGTGTATGACATGAATTGAGCATGTTCATGAAGGTTGATTATCCTTCCGGATGGTGTGGTTTCTTGATGTTTCTTTCATCCTGTCAGCAAGTAATCAACATCAGCGCATTGCACTGCCGAGGTTCACATTGATCTGGAACCATGGTGATGGCTGCCATGATCTGAGCGCAAGATTGTTAAGGGACTTGCATCAATTTTCATCGCTTTCCTGAACGTGAGATGCCAGTGGCTCATCATCATTGGTTTTATAGTAGTGTGAGATGGTGTTTTTCGCCACTGCCACTGGGGACCTGATCCATATCGTTTACAATTGGCAAGTGCATTGCCAAAGCATAAGGTGTACTCATCCCGAAGTATATAGCTGGCTAAAATATTTGGGCCAGATTGATTGTGAATGAGCTACGCCTGCAGCTGTACAAACGAAAAGTCTGGCCAGGAGAAGATCAGCAATCTACAATTTAATTATAGTACTTCTTAGTACTTGGAATGTGAAAGTGGAACTGAGTTTGCTTGCCATTTCCCTGTTTGTTGTTTTTTGATACAGACAATTGTCATCAATTCTCAATATGTCCTGTACGTGTTTTGTTGCTAATGTCCACAAATTCAGTGCTTCATATAACCATCTCAAAACACGACAAATACATGACATATTGATGCTTACTGTATTGTATGTTGATTCAAGGTGCCGACAGAGAAGAACATGTACTCTTAGTGGCTTTGCAAGATCTAACGACTCATTCTTTTGGCCACACCCTTGGTGAGTCGCTTCTATTTAGTTGCACGTTTGCTTGGCCACCATCTTGGGAAAATGGAGCGCCAAGAAGGGACGAATTTGCTTGAAATGGCGATGGGTGGTGTCCTATTTAGAGTTTGCCGAGCATGGTCACTAATAATGGAGCATGATGAGCAATTTGGAAGCAGAAAGATTGACACAACTGGGGAGTTTAGCTTATTGCTGCAAATCTCAATTTCAAATCACTACACTACGGGTTGTGCAGACAATAAATAAGACATGATCACTTTGACGGTATGTTTCATTTTTTGCGAATGTCAAGCCAAGAAGATGTTGCTCGTACTCTTTGTTACTTGTATTGCAGTATACAGTATACAGTACACGTATATAGAATCCATTGGAAACGAAGAAGCCATTTTTCACTGCGAGATACTGTACTCAATGCCCATTCATTGCTGGTCAGAAGGCATTCATGTTGAATTTCAGCGCATTGCCTGCAGGCATTTGTGGTCAAGACACACCAAGGACCAAGGATTGCAGGTTTAGACCAATTGTTCTTTGCGCATGGATCCAGAAATCACCTGGATTTGCTGGGCCAAGCACTTGCAGGTGCGGAGCCGCAGAGCCAAGTCTTTTCCAACCAACATACGCCACCTTTGCACAGTATTTACGCATCAACGTGAAAATATATCTTACCCATGTCCACAACAGACAGGCGCATGTTTTTATCGCAGTAATTCCTCCCCCAAACATGCTTGTCCTTGTGTTGCATTGTTGCCTTGACTTCAAGAGCCAGCTTTTGCAGTGCTCGACAAGGAGTCATGAAGCATTTTTTGTTGAAAACAAAATGGTGAGAATAGTGCTTGTTCAAGAACACCAGACACCTCAGTGATTCACCTTTCTTCCTTCCTGCACACAAGTATGGCAATGTGTGGCAGATCTGCGTTCTGTACCATACCTGTTCGGAACACCCTTCATGCGACAGGTGGGCGACGAAGTTTGGCACCAGCGTTGCAAAGGTGATGAAGTGCGTGCAACAGTGGTACCTTGCCCGCAAAGACTTGTTGCATCTTGCAGGTCACCCTCAGTTTGGCCAAGGTATGTTTGATCAGTTTGATCCTTTACTTTGCTATTTGTCAACGTTTCAAGAGCTTGTGATCCCAATCCAAAACGCTGCGAGTTGGACCAAGGCAGAGATTTGCTTCACATCGGGCACTTGCTGGGTGGAGTACAATCTCCCAACAGGTGCCCAAGTCTTCGTTTTGGCTCTAGTTGACATTGAGTCTCCTTGCAGACTTGCAGATACATGGTTCTAGGATGTTCTAGGTATCAAGCATCACCCTAAGTGCCAATTGATGTATAATATGGGTTCTGCAGAATTCCACAGCACTAGATAGAACTGAGAACGCGGAAAGTAATGACATTTGAGGACAGTTCAACCCATTTCAGAACATGTTCATTGATATTGATAGCTTTCTGGCCCCAGATGAGTGTAGAAGCTTTCACGAGAAATTCACAACTCGTTGCCATCGACTCATCAATGCAGGGAAGCGGCGGAGCTTATTGCGCCTCCAAGAACTTTTTCAACGCAACCAAACTTTTGAGGCCAGGTCTCCGAAAGCATCCAAAAGCATCAGTAGTGAAAAAAGTTGCTTTTGTATAAAGTCTTACAGTCTTACAATTGTCATATTATAAACTGTGCCGTACATAATTCTTTCAGTTGTCAAGAGTTCTAGGGTTTGAAAATTGTTGCGATGACTTCGGGATTTTGGACCTGTGGTTTCAGTCCATGGATTGAGGATTTATATACTTCAGATCCAAGGCTGAACCAGATTGGTTGTGATCACATTTCCACGTGCAGATGCAAAAATTGAGTGCTTGACATTTATTCTTCTTTGAGAAGCACTCTATTAAAACCCCACGAATCTAAATACCTCAACTTGTTCAAAGTTGTTCAATCATGTTGCACTCCTATTAACTTGCAATTGATGCTGCATTTCGCACAGCTAGATATTGCATGATGTTGTACAACTCTCTATTTTACGTGCATGGGATGAGGGGCGGGGGTCCAATGGTGCATGTCCACATGACAATCTAATTAGCTCGCGGAAATCAACAATGCACAAAGAGTGCTTGATCAAGGTTCAATAACATTGCTTTGAGGAAGGCCTATTCGCTATACTGACTATAATTGGCTGTACCATATGAGACATTTGAAGGCTCGATTTAGGAGCCGGGTTGATGTCAGAGGTCTCCGAACGCTTACCTGACTATAAGAGATTTTGAGAAGCAGCAGCAACGAACCACAACTGAAACCACTGACATATCCATACACATTCACAGCTTGTTTGGATTTGCTTATGATGAGATTTCCCAATGTTGATTGAAACACGTGAAGTACATGTGACAGTCATGTTGCATTGGCTCATTTGATTTGAACCCCTCACAGATACGGCTGAAGGAAAATCTGTCAGATGAATTCTCTGAAGAGGTTGGGCAACTTGGAAAGCTGGTGGACGGGGGGACATGCTGCAAACGTGTCTCATCATCGTCATCATCATCATCATCAGCAGCAGCAGCAGCATCATCAGCAGCATCATCACCAGCATCATCATCAGCATCATCAGCAGCAACATCAGCAGCAGCAGCAGCAGCATCATCATCATCATCATCATCATCATCATCATCATCAGCAGCAGCAGCAGCAGCAGCATCAGCATCAGCATCATCAGCAGCAGCAGCAGCATTAGCATCAGCATCAGCATCATCAGCAGCAGCAGCAGCAGCATCATCATCTTCATCATCATCATCATCATCATCATCATGGTCATCATCATCATCATCATCATCATCATCATCATCATCATCAGCAGCAGCAGCAGCAGCAGCATCATCAGCAGCAGCATCAGCAGCAGCAGCAGCATCATCTTCATCATCATCTTCATCATCATCATCATCATCATCATCATGGTCATCATCATCAGCATCAGCATCATCAGCATCAGTGTAAAGTCTAGAGCATCAGAGGTTGGATTGTGTTCGATAAACACTGAGTTTCTGCAAAACTGGGGCCATCCGTTTCGGCAGACTTTGGATGTTTCACGAGCATTTCCCATGAATGTTCAAAGGAGAGGGATCCTTGCGATGCTTTTGAACCTACGGCTATGGTGTACGAATATGAAGAGGCGGGCAGAGATTGAACCCCTGTCACATGGTCCATGCATGATTCAATGCTCAAGATGGACGCTTTGCCTTCCCACTTTAAATGTTGCGCTATGCATGTTTGCTGTCACGTGTAGCTGTCGAAGTTCAAACTTATTCACGACGATGTTTGCAGAGGTTTGTACATACACTTGCACGCAACTTCCAAAGTGTTGAACCGCGACAGTCTTGCAACGCACTTTTGCAACTGGAAGAATGACAGCAATTTGAAAAGAAACGCAGTTCCATCGCTTAGTAGTCAGAGTAAGAGTTTGCTTCATTGATTTGCATGAGGATGTGACTAGTGCAGTTGCAGGTTTTGGCTAGATCGAAGGACAAACGTGAGCAGCTGTGGAAGAAACAGCAGGCGTGCCAATCGTCATGGTCACACTCGCAGGATGAAAAACATTCATGCAAAGACGCGATATGTTGCTATCACAATTTTCCAGACGTTGCTGCCAGTACTTGATACTTAAAGTTTGGACTTTAACCTGGATGATATTGAAGATCTTTGATATTGATAATCGTAAAGTTGTGATTACAGCCTATGCAGCAGAAGGTGTCCACTCGCATTTACTTTAGGTTGTTTCCTTGTCTTTAGTCGTCCCTTGGTTTTTTATGTTTTTTGTGTTCGTGGGTGTACGGGCAGAGCGGGATGGGCAACAAAAGGTCCAGGTGGAATCTTATTGGTGCAGGTCCGCTCAAAGTTACGGCAAGAGATTTACAAAGTCCCGATTTTATCCTCGCACTCATTAGGTAGCCCTAAAGCAAACTATCCTCCTCATGACGTTTCTCATCATTGTCCTCCTCCTGGTCTTTCAGACCAGCATTCTTCCGATTCTTCCACAGTATCTCACACGACATGGTTGCTCAATCGAGGAACTTGTATTTCGGTATGGCCAACCTGATGTAAGGAAAGAACTTGTCGAGCCAAAGAGCTGCCCAGAGCATTTTTACTTGATCTTATCCTGATATATATCATATCTCAATCCTTCTAAGACTTGGAGGGACACGTACTCCTAAAGTCAGTTGCGTGGGTAGAGTATTTTGATTGTTGCTCATGTTTTTGCCTACAAGACCTTGCAAAAGTGTCATGCAATTTGTGCACTGTTTGTGTTTCCTGATGCAATATGGATCAGAATGGGAAGCATCAGTGACTGAGGTTGCCATGGCCCAGGCAAAGATATCAAACTTCGTGACCCCCAGGTATAAATAGTCCCAAACGCTTTTTTCATTTTGCTTGTTTCCACACAGAAGTCCATGGACCCTCCAAAAACAGTGCCCCCTAGACACCAGCCTGGAATGCGGGGTCGGAATTTGGCAGGAAGAGCTGGTGCAATTGGAGTCTGGGGATGCAGTTGAGGTGTTCCAACGCGTTGATTCGTTCCTACATGTTCCTACTACTGTTTGTGTTTTGCGATTTGCAACATATACGGAGGAAGATGGAGGAAGCGACTTCAGGTTTCAGTTTTGCGTTTCCCACACTACCAGCAGATATATAAATCCCTTTGTGTTCATCAATGCTCTTAAGAAAGGGCCTCACAATGTCTTTGGATGTTTTTGGTGAGTTCCTGCCACCGCTGAGGAGAGTTCAGAGAGGGAAGCTGAGCGTGTCCGCAGACAAAATGTTCAGCAGGAACGCCTTTTATTGCATCAGGAACAGCGTGAACAATGTAGCAGGCCAGAGAAAGCTTGAATATATGAAAATAATTGAACGTGGATGGACATGTCGGATGTGCTGTAGGGGAATGGGGTGCAATTGGTGGTTCTGCATTTTTCTGTAGTCGACCAACACAACAATTGGAGTTTGGCCTGATCTTTCGCAAGACGGAGGAAACAAATGAAAGTGCCCTTTCTCGGAAAAGACGTCTCTAGGACATTCAAGAAGGATTTGCCTTGTCATCAAGTGATCCCTTGTTGACCTCCGGCAGTCTTTTGAATACGCACGCAACGACACTTTGGGACACCGCAAGGATCTCAGATGAAGTCAGAGAACTCCATCATAGAGTTTGAAACAGAAATCTGAGGGAAACAAAACATTATAGAAGTGCTCGGCTGATTTCGTTCCTTGATGGATGCTTTTGTTCACTGTGTTCTACTGCATTTATTGTAGCATTAAGTTGCGTGTTTTCCATTTCGGGTCAATACTCAATACAAGAACGGAGCCCACTAGAAGTCACTTGTCCGATCTTGTACGTATGATAGAATTAAAATATAACAAATCAATTATATTAATTATCCTTCCCCAATTGCACCACCAACGTTTATAATTTAATTGGTTCTGCAAGAAACATGAGGTGGCTGGTATCAAGACAGAGATGGAAGATTTGAAGAAGCAGTTGTTGGCCAGCCATTGGGATGAAGAGGCATGGCACATTTCTTCTTGCCGCACGTATCTCGAATTGCTGGCTGAATTTTTGTACGACCACACAGTCGAAAGTCTTGCGTCCGCATTCAACAGCAGCAATGGTAGTGTTGAGAGGTTTTTTATCTAGATTCTGTTCCTGACCTGTACATGTGTTTGCATGTTCCTTTTGCTGTTTTCCAGTAGCTATCACAGTAGTTTGAAAGTATTTGCATGTATTTGCAAAATTGGTTAGCGAAGGTCGGTCTGCATCGATACGAGGATCTAGTTCAAGCTGCAGCCTCGGGGCGAGTCACTTACCACAACAAACAATATCATAAGAATTCACAAGTCGTATCTTGTAGAATAATTACTATATTATTGTGGTCTTTATTTCGTTGCGTTTTCCGATGCTGTGTGGTGAATCTGCAAAGTCCATAAGTGTGTGATACTCAACAACTGAACACGAAAATTGTATAACATTGTAAAGTCCAGAAAAAACATGTCCTAGGCCAGGTGATGAATGTCAACCAGACAGATCCATAGCTAATAAGCAAGCAAATGGTGAAAGCCGAACAGCGCAAGGTGCAATCTGAACGCAAGACACTGAAGAGATGTGGAAAAAGGATAGATGGCACCATCCTAACATATCTGAGTCATTTTGATGTCTCTGAGGGGCAAGAAAAGATTGATAGAGCTCGAAAAGACTTTGAGCAGGAGCGGAACTGGGTTGTGCTCGACTGAATATGCTACTGCCCGAATAATGACAAGCTGACATTTCACGAATGTGATTACTCATCAATGTAAAGGAATTGTGGGAAACCTTGTGTCCCTATGAAGCTGCTGAACTCATGAACCAAGATTGCAGCTCCAGGAACAGCAGGCCAGTCACAGGCGCTTGATCAAGCTAGCCCAGGCCAAGACGACAATTTGGAAGCGGAAGAGCTGAAAGTGGTCTACATTGATTGATATCTACAAGCAAATGATGTATGATTGCTAGTATTTATTCAAATATGATGAACTAGTAACTACTGTGTCTTGTATTGATGCATACTGTTTGTAGAGTCTTGCTTGTCGAAGTGTGTGAGATCTTCTGGGATCCCGCAATGATGCCATATCATGCAACACACAACCGTTGATTGCATGGAAATGGAAGGATTTGTCCAGAGAAGAGGCCGAGGACCGATGGTGGCCTGCATGAGTGCCCAGTATGTCCCAGCGACTCGCGGTTTGCTGAAGATTCACACATTTTTCACATCACAAGTCTGAATTCCAAGCCACAGAATGCGCTGAAGTGAAGCCAGTTCTACCCCCATCGGTGTAGGAGATCATTTGTGAAGAGCCCCAATCTCAGGTGTGAAAATCGTGTGCAAAAGAATACCGGGGTGTACTGATAAAAGGATATTCTAAAAAGTGCCACTTCTGTTCAATGCTTCACTTGTTGTTTATTTTGAGTTGGTGCGAGGGCAAATTGTATATGGATGCAGCATGCACGTAGTCACTGTTTGTTGGTACGGTATCACATCATATCACTATTTGTTGGAAGTCCTGCTGAATCACATCAGCACAAATTCCAAACGCCTTGTGGCAGCTTCCATCCTGCAATTGGAAAAGCGTTCCAAGGACGCTTCGCCTGGAAGAGGAACATGAGATTCATGCTGAAAGAGTCGTTGTCCTGCACAAGGAGCTCATGGTTGTTCCCTTGAGTGCGTTAGCACGATCAATCTTTTATAAGAAGAAATGAGACCAGCAAGATGAAGGCAGAGAGATGTGCGAGTCTGTATGAAGTTATATAATATGAACAAAATAACAAATGTAAACATAATGCAAAAAATCTCGGGGACTTGGAGGACTATCTTGAGCACTTCGACACGGACGAGCTTCTCTACTGGACTTCGAGAAGTTGCATTCCACTCAACGAGATTGACTTCTTCATGGCAGGGGGCTTCAAAAAAAGAATTGGACAGACTGTCGGAGAGCGTGGGTTTGATACATGGACATGGAGCCCCAAGTAGTCAAGTAGTGCCCATCATTTGGACTCGCTGAATCGAAGTTAAGTCATTCCGAATGGAAATAGATTTGAGCCTCACAATCCCACTGGACGCAGGAGGGCGTCAGTCACTTTGAAGTATTAGAGGATTTCCAGGAACTTTGGCAGGATGTCCATGTCAACTGGTGAGCCACTTTGACGCAGGCGACGGAGGGTGGCATCACATTAAAGCTGATCGGAGGTGCGGTTTGGGAATTTGCCTAAGTTTTTCTGCCTCTCGCAGCAACAGGGAATGTGCCACAGCTTTACAACCCTCATTGAACTCTCCAAGACATTCTAAGACTTCGGAATTTTGGCTGTAGGGTTTTGTACACAATGCTTTGGATTGATGTTTTACATCGTTGCAGCATGTGGCATTTGAAATGCATAATATATATATATACAGTGCCTATCACCTATCCAAGTAAGATCTAGCAGTACAAGTCGGCACGTTGCCATGTCCTGATTATCCACGATCAATCACACATCCCCATTTTGTGATAGAGCATCCTGTTGCCCGTGGCTGGAGTTTGCCTGGGAGAACGGGGGCAGCCGGTCTCCGTCTCGATATGTCTCCAGGTCGCAAGATGACACTGGACAACATCTCAGACCAAGCGAAGTGGCTCAATGCGCTAAAGCCTTTGCACACCCAGCCATTGCTTGGGGATTTGGTGGAAACATTATAGACTATAGAAACGATATGGAAATCGCGGACAATTTTTGCAGATCTTCTGAATTCAGTATGGTTATTACAGTTATTACTGTATTGTATGGTCGATTGGTTTTGGGCTGTGAAACTGAAAGCAAAACGCCAGTGCAGCTGCACGTGCCAGGCTGAAGGAAAATCAGGAGGGCTGAGAAATCAAAGGGGCATGACGGGCACGATTCTCAATCCATACCGGATCCATACGGCTATCCGGGCTATCCATACCGGTTTCCGAGACAAAGGTATTTTGGGATGTGTTTTGGGTTCCCTACATAGGATTCTTTGCAGTGGGTCTGAAGATCCAAGCAAGCGTGCATGATGTTGTTGGTTGCTTGTTATTTTTTATTTATCCATTATTTGTCCATATTTGAGGAATTTTATTGATGGAATGGAATGACACGACTTGAGCAATTAATCAATTGACATGATGACAAAGGAGAACAGAATCACGAGGTGTTACTCGAGCATTGACGGCAGGACAAAGAAGTAGCTACAGGGAATGATGATCCAGAAGTGCAGCCGCCGCATCCTCCCCAGAATGGAGGCGTTCTTTAGAAATGCAAAGATATTGATGTAATTACTCATTTCATGTACGTACAACACACATATGATATATACACTGCATATATAGACCATATTATATGATATTATATTATATTATATGTTATTATACTACATTATATGATGCTATACTACATTTGATATACTACATTATATGATATCATACTACATTACATTATACTACATTATATTATACTACATTATATTACATATATATAATATACATCTTATATCATATCATATCATATCATATCATATTTCATTATTACATTGTATATTCGTTATTGTTTATTTTTTTTGGTATGATACATTACACATGAAAAATTTGCATTACAAATCATGGTATTCCTTCAACTGATGAAGCGAGCCACCGCCTTCAAGAAAGAACCAACACATCTAGAGAACAACGATATTTTCACTGTTGAAAAAACTTCGGTGTCCAAATTTGCCGAGGTCGAAGTCCAGAATCAATCGAGCAATTGGAGTAGTGCATCAAGCGAGCGTTTGGGTGGCGAATAAAGTTGGGAATGCATTTGGAGGTGGAGCGACTAAGCCGAACAAGGCCTGAATGGTCGTTCACACGTATTTCGCGCGGTGACAGGCTCCATTCGAATTGAAGTTAATGTTATCATACCTTGATTTTTTCTTAAAAAGATGCACAAAGCGTACAAATGTTATGAGCTCCAGGGATTGAGAAATGATTCTTTAAAAAAATGATAGGAGTTGAAACTTCGGTCATGTTTAGCTGCCGAATATTTTTCCATCACTTTTGCTGATTGGTGGGACATGATGTGGGAATGTCAAAGTTCAGGTGAGGATGTTGGCTAAAGTTGCAAGACATTATGGTAGCAGACGCAGCCATGGATGAGCACGAAGAGAAGACTCTTTATGTCTATGTATAGACATAATGAGTCCAGTCTCTGAAACCGATAGATTGCATACGATGACGATCGCAGACAATTTGGATATGAACGTAATGCATATTAATTGATAAGTGCTACTTGTACCGTTTGACCGGATCCAGGGACAGTTGCAAGAGGAAACAAAAGAAGAAAAAGAGGAAGACAAAAAAGAGGAAGAATCAAGCCCGAGGCAAGGAGGGATTAATGTTTGGCTCCTGGGACTCCTGGCGGTTTTCTTTTGCCTGGTATTAAAGTTGTACATGTTTAAGAGGTGTTGATATATTTGATATGAGTTTCAATTATAAGAACTTGTATACTACTCAATCCCCGTGTCTCTTCGTGTTCCTTGATTCCAAACTTGTAGGAAGACATGAAAAGACACGCAGTGATCAGCATTGTCTCTGAAGCCAAGATTGACTACTACATTACTATATCACACGGATACTGGTAGCAACAACAGAGAGCCGTGTCAGCTGCTACAGTACAATTGTTATATTACAGTAGTGTTCCCATGTTTGAAGTCTTTCGCGATTGCAAGTTCCCATTCCGTTTGCCTCCTTGACTTCGTGCTTGTCGCAGGCAGGATGGAAGGGTGCCAAATTCGTTTTAGCCAAGGCAGCTGGTGACCGAGCAACTTCTTCAAATCCCGTTCTGGAATCCGACCAGTCTAGATACCTTGAGGTTTCTATTATAATGTCATATATAAATATGTAATATCTAGTCTCGTCAAAAAATATAAATTGTGTGACTGTTTTCATGCAGAAGTTAGCCTCGATCCCCGTAGTGGTGAATGCCAGCCACACGGACAAAGTGAATTTGATCGCCTTGGTCTTGCAGTTTTTGAACTCTACAATTTCTTCAAGTCAAGGCCATTGTTGTGATTAGGGGTGAAGTATGTACATTTTACATTCCCTTTTGCACAGCCTTGTTTGTGTTGCTGTCCAGTTTCTTTTTAGCATTCGACAGTTTTGTTTGATCCTGTTTGTATAACTTTCAAGCGAGATGAGTCGGTTGACTTGGGGAATTTGAAAGCTGAGCCTCAACTGCTCCGACATGGAGTCAGGGAGTCTTGCATGTGACTTGGATTGACTTGACTAAGATTTTGACTCCGAATACCAAGTCCACGTGCACTAAGATTATATAGAGGCAAAAAAGGTGGGGCTGCTTTTTCACGGAAGCTAGATGCGAATTTTTTGGCCCTGGCAGCCTGAGCTCCTTTGGACCTGAACTAAAAGCACAATGGACAATGTGGAGACAAGTGTTTGTACATCCTGGCATATATGTTGGAACTGAACATTCATTTCGACAGACGCTGAATAGTTTTCAATGGCGTGTGAACAATGTACATTAAAAATGGAATACGTTTCATGTATAGATGCCCCGCACAATGATTTCGGGCGGCACTATCACAATCTGGAATTATATTATGAAACAATATATGATAGATTCTAGTAATAATTTGTAACGTTGATATATATTCATGATGAACATCACAATAGTAGAACAATAATAATAAGTCATGATGCTAGCAATAAGGACAATGATGGGATAATGATAAAAGTGATTTCAAGTTTAATAATGACAATTATAATAGCAATGACAACAATATTGATGATGATAATACAACTATATATCCAGGCGATTGATTTTTGTGAGACGTAGTATGTAGAGCAAACATCTACAGAGTGTTCCCGTTTATACTTGCTCAGACATTTAGTTTCATTTTAATTTCTGTTTTTTGAAAATATGAAGTGACGTGTGCTCGTAAAGTCTCCTAATGTGTGGACAAAGGTGTATGATGCAATGTCACGTGTTCAATTGTATCTACAGTGTATGTGTAATTGTATACTATGCACATGATTGCACGTGTATTGTTACTATTGGGCAATGGAATGTTTTCATACCTGCACATCATTTGTATACATGATGCATCCTCGCCGATGCGTTTACGATCGTACATTATTATCCATGCGTATGAGGGCAGTAGCAGGACGTAGCTGACGATGTATATGCGATGTATACAGATACCCTTTGTGGGCTCCTCACCAGTTTGAGACGTGGAGGTGAACATCACAGTATTAAATGGATTCAATTTGAATATGTACGACTTCAAAAGTTGTGGCAAATACCTGCCTGTGGTTACACTATCATGATCTATCATGCATTGCAAGTTCCGACGGATTCAACTTCCCTGGTAGGAAATCCACCGATTAGGTTCGTACAATTTCTTCTCCTTTTTGTGCTTGAGAGAGCGAAACAAGCGTCTCCCCGTGACATATCTGGAGTCCATACCAATGTGTGCACAATGTCAAGAATGCAAGACTCCCAATGGTGCCAGCACGACGTTGAATTCGCGAAGAATAGTTTGCTTTCAGCACC
This sequence comes from Breviolum minutum Mf 1.05b.01, assembly GCA_000507305.1. Classification (NCBI taxonomy): domain Eukaryota; class Dinophyceae; order Suessiales; family Symbiodiniaceae; genus Breviolum; species Breviolum minutum. Next base: position 50,668 of record DF239467.1, on the reverse strand, counting down.
TGTCTCTAAAAGTGAGGTGCTGCATTCGCAGAAGTGCGAAGCAACGTTTTTTGGTGCGTCAAAGTCTCAATTGATCAGTGCGACTCACCAGAACAACCATGAGCTAAATTTCCAGGTTATTTTGCAGAAGACTCACAATACTGATCAAGCAAGAGGTTTGAGGAATGTGACCATGACACTAACTTTGACACACTCAAACGAATTTGGTTTTGCTTTTGATTGCTGAAAGCAACTCATAAAGCTTAGGGCCTTGGCCTCCACAACTGCCGAAGATTCGAAGAAACAGTTGGATAGACCGTGTTTTGAACGGAGTACCATGAGAGGTGGAGTTAAGAAAGCAAGGATTTTGTATGATTTCGGATTCATTTTCGCATTAGAGCCATACCAGGTTCACATTGGATTCACATTGAATTCATTTTAGAGTTTTGTTCGATTCAATGTTTGTTAGACACATGTTGGAACCAGACTGGGTTTATAATGACCGGATTCTGTCTAGATTCACATAAAAAAAGATCCATCATGATTAGATTAAGATTAGCTATGATTCATACATGTGGATCCACATTTAAATTGAATGATATTAGTTTCATGTTGGATTCACACTAGATGGGCGGATAGGGGGCAGAAAAAACGCTAAAATATGCACGAAACCGTTTTGCAGTATCAGTTGTTCAATACTCTTCAGTTTGGGCTCTGTGCACTCCAACTAAGGAATGCTGTGATAGGAAAACAGTATGACAAACGAGACAGAGAGTGCAGGTATCAAGTTTCAAGGACGGACAACACAAACATTTTGCAGGTAAACCCTGTGATTGCAAGGGGGGTTGGAAGGTCCTGAGTGCATGAAGGCATGATGCTCTGGTAAGATCCTAGCTGTTATGTTAATACGAAGACGTCATTTCATTTGCCAAGGCATGCAACAAATGGGACATGTTCTGGTTTGCTGCAGCTAGAATCAGAGAGGTTGGGCAGATTTTGAGCGAAGCCACGGGGATGTATCTTTCTATTTTATTTGTTATCTTGTTTAAGTCTTGCAATAGTCTTGCATGTACGTATATAATACGAGCTAGCCACAGGCAACCTGTCACAGCCACCTACACGCACACCAGCTGAGGGGTCATGGATCCTGATACTAGTTGAAGGCACAGCAGGCACAGCAGGCACAGCATCGCATGAGAAGTCATAGCCTGATATGACTCACTCCGAACAGAGGCCAGGAAGGGTGCTAATGCTGCTTCCTCAGTGGTAACCTAGGCATGAAAGGCAGGCCACTCATTCATGCACACCCAAGGCCTAAGATTCTGGATTGACTACCCAAATTGATTCATGGAGAGCACATAGAGTGCCAGCAGTAAATTCATAATTGATGGCAGCTAGCAGCAGCTAGCATCACCCTTCTATGCCGTGGGAATTTTGCAGCCTCTCATAAGTATCCGAAAAGTGGTTTTGTCATTTTGAATGTTTACTGGGAACAAAAAGGTCAGCTTTGCACCTGCACAATTCTTGAATATACTATAGATTTGATGCATTTGTAAGGAGTATCTAACATATTATGAAGCATTCAGGAATGTGTTTCAGCCTTGTTGAAGTGTGGGGTACTACTCTCGAAGAGTCACTCTTTTGACTTGCATTGTGCATCTTCTGTGCGCAAACCCCTTGCCTGACCTGCAGGGGTGCTTGGTACAAGGAGGGCTTTATAGGCACCAACTGTGCCGCTTCGTTTGCCTTGGGTTGCTAGCATGTGAACTGCTGTGGGTGGCATTGTTTCAAGGACAGCAGGCCAAACAGCTGGAGATCTATTTTCAGAGAGTTTTGGGATTTTCAACCTAAGTACAACGCAGCTCAGATGGTAGATCCCAGCAGCTCAGATGGTAGAAGCTGATGAGAAGGAATTGGAGGGAAAACATTTTTTCTATGAGAGTACTGAGTAATCTCCTCATGTCTCGGATCCCACCAAGCTTCAGCGTGCTGAAATTTCGAGACAAGATGGTTTAAGACGAATTATTTAAAATTCGAGCATAGTTTGTTCGTGGCCCGACAACCAAAGATTTGAGATTTTGCGTTTCTGCCAAGCCCTGTGCAGCTTTTGGCACTGGCATCCTCTATGGCGCCACCAATGCCTTGGTTGGACATCCAATGGATACCGTCAAGGCAGCCTGGCAAGAAGACTCTTTGCCTTGTCATGGAGGGAGCGACTTGAGAGTTTTGTTTGATGTCATCCCATAGTCAATCAATTTTATGGTTGGTGACCTCCCAATGACACACTCTGCCTGGGAATGTGTAATTGCATAGGGCAGCCACCAGCTGGCATTTTACTTTACATATACTTTGTCCGCCTTGAACTCCTGACCACTTTGCAGTATGAATTCTGCCTCGGACAGGCAAAGATGCAAGCTCAGGCCAGTTGTTTCCACTGGTTCGCAACTGGTGGTTCGATTTCTTTTGTTTCTTTTCATTGGCAGTTCCAATCAGTATTGTTCGAGAGATGCGACTTGGTCCGCTCAAGATGTTGAACACACTTCAGCAAGTACTTCAATTTGGCCAGTTGCATTTTCGCAACTTGCTAGGTCGGATTTATTTCTGGCCAGGACAGCAGGGCAGAACTGCGCAGTTTGGAGGGTGGTGTCACGACCCTTTATCTTTCACGATTTATCATGGTTTAGTAGCAAGCTTCATCAGTTTCATCTGAGTGTTTGTTGTTATGTTTGTTCTTTATGATGATCCAGAATGTTTGCATATCATCCTGTTCGCATGGACTTATATGTCGTATATATATATATACGTACTGTGAAAGATATGAAAGCTTGCTTATATGTTCGCTTTTGTTCCGCCCTGCAGCATTTGCATGCTTGAGGTGGCATTCCCCCTGGTAGGGAGCATAGTAAAAGGATCAAAAGCACCAACTTTAGCTGCCGCCTTATGTTCTTGAGGCAAAGCAGCCCACTGCATGGCATGGAAAGTTTCGCCAGGTTCAAGCACTGGCAAGATTTACCACCTTTTACATTCCTTATTATGCTTTGGGCCGAACCTGGTGGTGGGAGAATTGAAGGTTTTACGACTTTAAGAGCTGAGTGGAAGTGAGCTCGGTACATATTCATTTCAGACCCAAGGTTTACGAGAGAACCTCCATGTTGCGCATGGACTCGCCATGAGCGGCAATGAGCGGAGAAGCCCAAGGGCGCGAGGAGAGCGAGTCTGTGATACGCCTCAATGTGGGTGGCCATCAGTGGCTCGGCTCATCTTGGTGACTTGGATTCTCCAGGAATCCACCGCAACAACAAAACGTAGAAGACTTCCGTTTGAGGGACATAAAGATACATAAATGATATTGCAGGACATCATTTTATATCGTGTGACATCATGTAACCATTCGGGTTGCTACTGGTAGTATGGAAGCGACCTCCTTTGAAACATACCTTAGAAAGGTTGGACATGTTGAAATTCAGCAAGAGTTAGCGTACTCTGCATGGCAAGTACTCGTACCTGAAACAGGTCAAAGTCCGTTAAAATCCCGAAGCTTTCCCAAGCCCTTCGTCAGCGAACCGTGCCTTGTAAAGTCCTGCAAGGTACACCACCGCTCTGACAACATTGACAGGAACGGATGGCATGCTGGCCACGATGGCAGCCAGATTGCAGTTTAGTTGCCCAATTTGTTAGCTGCATACTGTGACTCATGAGTGTTCTTTGTGAGAGTCATTCCAATAACGAGGCCATTCTCCAAAAGGATGAACAACCATGACCGCTAACACCCGGATTAAAAAGTGTTGTGTCCACGGGTCCTCAGTGCCGAAGAAAGCCCTTGGCCTTTTTGGTTCCATTGCAGAAAATCCAAAAGTCGATGCTATTGTGCCTAAATAGAGTCAAAAAGACCAAATTGATATGATTATGGAATACTGCGAGTACCTACGAATGTGTTCGCTTGTTTTCACTTTTGCAATGTTTCGCGACTTCATGCGAAGTTCATCTAAGTTCAATGGATCTTTCAGTTCCACAAAAGTGGATGGTGCCTATTTCATCGACCGTGATGGTCATCTCTTCCGATATGTGCTGGAGACTCGGCCCGTGGAGACTGGGCGTAGATGGCAGCACATCCAGAAATACCAAGTTGGATTGGACTTCGAAGCGCCTTAGACACCAGCATGTTTTTAAGTGAAATTACACAAAGACTGTACTGCGCAGAATGTCGAACAGATTTTGGGATTTGTTTAGGGATGGCTTGTGAATTGTAGTACTTTTATTATCTTTTATTGACTTGCCGACTGAGTACGTTGGCCCCACAAACGGTTTTGGCCTTCATTTTGATGCAATATGTGGCTAATTGCATCTAACTACCTTCACGTTGCATTTAAAGTATTTTGAATCAGACAATATCAGCAGATGTCTCTTGCAGAGTTGCAGTTTCTATCTCCATCAAAAGACGCAAGGCTCATCAATGCTCCGTACATTTGCTGCATAGACAAGAATCTGCGCTGTCTCCAGGAGTTTCTCCGAAACCAGACGGTGCAACTGCCAGACTCTGAATCTGTGCGGGGCATAGATGGCGGAAAAGCATTGAAAAAACACCGGCATGGAGTCATACTGTCGCAGCACCATTCATTTTTTGAAGTGGCTGAAAAAGTGAAGAGTATGAAGAGTGAAGTCGGTAAGGTGATCCGATGATTGTTGATTTGTTTTCTACTTGTCAATGTATTTTTGGCTTCGGTGTGATAGATTGGAATGCTCTTTGCCAGGACCAACCCTTGTACGTTGATGTACTTTGTGTGTTTTTTTTACATTTATGCAACTGTAGCGTGGAGTGTATATGTATGATTATTTATGTATATTTACTGTATCACTGTATCAATTTTTAGTTCTATGATGAAGCCCTGCAAGTTTGGCAGCTAGTGATTTTTTTGCATTCTGACTTTGTCAGGCGCTTCGTCAAATCCAACAGGAGGCGGAGTTCTTTGCCCTTTGCGGCTTGGTATCCGCCGTGAAGCGGAAGATCTCAGAACGACGTGTTCGTGTGGAGATCTATGTGGAGCGCTTTCGGTAACTCAGACGCGTAAAAGCATGTTATGATATTTGTGGTATGGTATGTTAACATGAGTTAATGTCAAACCCGTAATGACCCAGAAGGTCCAGAAGGTCTTCAATAGATCTGAAGTAGTAATTACCAATCCCCTACAGGCCGGAAGACTATGATTATATGAAGAGATTCTGGATCATGAAATCAAATCCCGTATACTGCTCAATTAGAATTATTAGAAAATTATGCACTCCCCTCCCAGAAGAGGTGTAGTCTAATTAGGGGGGATTGATTTTTAATGAACTATGAGCTTCATGAACCTTCTCAACCAAATGAAGATCAAACGCATGAGGTTCATGATCACTAAAATCAGCATAAAAGAATCAAATGGACCATAAGTACATCACAGTACCATGAGATCACAGTAATCTGAAGTCGACCTGCAAGATGGAGACCCCATAGCAGTACATGGGTGTATCTCACCTGAATGCTCCAAATGAGGTAATTGCGGGGGTTATTAATTCTGCTTTGAGATCAACATACAACATACAAGAAAGTGAAGTGCTGAGAAGTTGTTGGGAGATGCACTCTTTACCGGTTTCGCTGGCAGAATCCCATCCATCTAATCTACTTCTAGCTTGTTCTCTGTGATTCCCATGTTTGTGGTACAATAGAATAAAACAGAGTAAGATCTAGATGAGTTCGCTGACAGTGAAATATCACTCCAACATACTGGAGCTACTACCTTGACAGTTAGGGGATGTTTGGATGCGTGCGCATGATATGTTGTGATTTTGTATGAGGTGTTCCGATGAAGGCTGCAATTGTGGTGCTGGACAAAAGGCACGAAGCGCGGTGTGTCCCGCATGAAAAAGCAAGGTCATGTGACCATGACCTGAAGCTTTTCGACAGCTAATTACAGACACCATATGACTTGCAGGAAACAACATGGCACTACTTTATGGTTGGGGTTGCAGCATTTGGCCGCCAGGTAGAGGTCAGTGCTTTGGAGGGTCTGGCCTTTTTTGATTGCGAGCAGCTTGGCTGTGAAAAAGCCCTTGAATTATCCGATTTGGGCGGTTTGCATAAATTTGCATTGCAAGTATGCGTGTTAAAAAGACAAGTTCCTTGCCGTACAAAATGCCACGGGTCTGGAGCTTTGCGGGCATGTTCTTAGCAAGCTCAGCGATGTGTCATGAGAGAACTCAATGAGACTCAAGCGGACAGAAAGGGACATTGGTTAAACGGGGTCCGGGCTGACGGCTTGTGACCAAGGCTGTTTCATCCGCGACGGGAGCTTCGACCGACTTGGACCACGCCAAGCGCATCCCTTTTGGTGTCTCTTTACCCAGAGGACAAAATGTTCACCTTGTTTGTCACCTCCGAAGATGCATTCGGCGTCACTGCAGGTCTGGACAACAATCAATATTTTATGATACTATAACTTTTTAACAATCTCTAACATGTGAAAGATTTCAAAGCATTTCAAAGCTGGACCTTAAAGCATCGAAGACCATAACATTTCCCCTATTTTTTGAGGAGAGCCTGGAGGCTGCTGTGAATGCGGTCCACCACGCAATTCTTTGTGCAGATGAGGTTGGTGAGCAAAGCGCCAAAGAGATTGTCCTGGAGGAACAGATTTCATGCACATTGGACACCATGAGTCTTGCAGAAGATGCACAAACAATAACAAACCGATAACAAGTGAATATTCAGCTTTAATCGCAACATCTGAAGCTTCCGACATGATGAATTCAAGGATTCATACACTATGGTTTCCTCCTCTGAGAGTTGGAGAGTTGCACAAAATGAGGGAATGAAAAGGATGTACCAAGAGCGAGTTTTCAGCCCCGATACCTTTGGTGTAGCTTTAGTGGACACACGTACTTGATGTTGCTTGTACAGCTGCATTGATAAATGTACAGAAGCCTTTCATGTTGTCATGCAAACAATTTGTCATCATATATTGAATTGGAAGAGTTCTGGTGTAACGACATGTAACGGCAAAACACTGTGCTTGGAGTTTATGTGTTTTTCTTTGGCAGGATAGATCGCCGGTACGGCGAGCCTTGAACGACCTTGTGTCTTCACCAGAACTGTGTCATTTACAGTGGTATGCTCGTGCAGATGAGTACAAGGCGCCTGGCAATGCTGCACCTATAACTGCGCAATGCTTTCATCAGCTGTATAAATGTCCTCAAAGCTGTCTCCAGATGTTCTTGCAGTTTGCTGTGATGCTAACCTTCATTCTGACTGATGTGTGCACAGCGAGTCAAGTCGTACTGTGGGGCATGCAGCAGCTTTTTAGCCCTGATTTTCCTGAGAACATGGATCATCATTCTTGCAACCACAACGTCGTTATATAATATATGTGTGTACGGTTTGCTGACAAGCATGTTTGGGTCATGCCCGGTTTTCACCGCAAACTTTGCTGTCATGGAGGTGGGCGACACGCGCGACCCTAACATGCAGTATGCATTTGGATTGCATTAGAATTCAAAAGGAAAGAGTGAATTTCGTAGAGAAGCCTACTGGTAATGCATGCAGTCACTGCCTTTAAACTTGCGATCATCTAAGGTGCACTATGCAAAGTGTGTCAAGCTGGCATTTGAAGTTACTCAAATTGGAGTAGTGCCAACCGCAAGTTTGTCAGTGTAGCGAAGATCAAAAAAGGGCACTGACAGACTTTGCAGGGAATGCATTAGGGTTTTGGCATATCTTGGCATAGGATTCAAAGTTGAAGGTGAATGTAAGAGCTCTTCTACTGACTCATGTTGTGAGCAATCATGAAGTACAAAATGTTCTGACACATTGTGACAAACAGCGTTCGGTCCGTACATTCAGCAATCTTGAGCAGCCCACAAATCTGTGTTTGACTATGTCATTTGCGTCAAAACCTGGTACTATTCGGGATTACTAGGCTTCCGTAGGGATTTCAATCATCCCAGGTGGATCCAAATCCATGGTGACTACCCTTGAATGAGTACTTATTCCTTTCAAACAAACCATAGGGCGTTTGACACTACTCATGTATTTATGTGATTGGAACTGTTGCGGTGACCAGGATGTCGGCATGTTGGGCGTGTGCCGCAAGGCAAGGTCTTTTTCGGTTGCATTGAACCTTGTGTTTTCAAATGTAGCAGAGGCTCGGATTGCAGTGCACGATGTTCACAAGACTTGCAGTGAAACCTCTAATGACTCTAATGCGCATCAAAATCAACATGTCCAGTCTTCTCTATACAAAATACAAAAGTCGCAAAAGTCTTGGACATGAAAGTGAGATTACGTTGCTATGGCAAATTTCAACTCTCCTTTCTACACATCTTTGGAGGATATTTGTTTGAGCCAAGTGTGACACTGTGACACTTCTTGTCCTCCAGGTTTGGCATACAGAAGGGGTGCGGGGATTCTTCCGAGGAGTGCCCAAGCTCGCTTGATTTTGGTGGTCCAGACCTTTGGCCTTTGGGCCTTGTGGGAAATGTCAGCAATGGTCCACAGTAATTATATAATCAGCAATGTATAAAAAAAAGAATGATTAATCAGTGTTTTTCTCCTTTGGAGCAGTTGCATATCAAAGCGGATCTTTCCTGAAATAGAGGCAATGACGCACCAATCCATGAGCATGTCACAAGATCGTGAATCTAGTTGCATGTCTCATGCGTCATACGTCATATGTGATATGAATCTATAACATTCTGACAGTGTCGGTATGAAGGGAAGTGATTCCTCAATCATTACTATCACTATAGGGGGCATAATGCCGCGTATAGCGATACGACCGTTTGCATTGAAAATCGGAGGTACTGCCACCGCTGTTGGGCAGTTCCGCCAGTACCACAGACTGCCCACAGAGTGATACTCACTAGCAAAAGCGCACCCGATTTCCTGTAACAAATGGGAAGAATTTTTTGTAGACATGTGGGACAATAAGGGATTCTGTCTCAAACTTGTTGGAAACGTTTTGACACAGCTATTTCACCACTCCTGAAGGGGTCATCCATTTGGATAGCACTCTTGACTATTGTTCAATTATTTATAGATGGATGGTTTGATTTCAGCAAGCGTTTGTCATTCCAGAACTGTGCAGCAAACGCATAGGGATCATTCCAGGAGGCTTGATGCATGCTGTTTGCTTCCAAGGCTTATCGATCCGCCCAGTTCGCTGTTTTCGAGGCATCTATCCGACTGTGTGCGAGAATAGCATTACAAAACAAGCGGTTCCATGCTTCTGAGCTGAGTATGCCTGGCTATTCCGAGCATCGGGGCTCAGCTGTTGGAGATAGTACCATGTACGATTTTGGTTACATACCTTGTAGGATGATTTTCAGCAAATATTCAAGGTTCAAGAACTCAGAGCATCTATGTACAGCATTTCTTGGCGTTGACTTTTTTCCTGGCAAGGCAGTTTACACTCGCCAAAAGGAGCTGGGCTGGGACGAAGCCAGCACGCCCGGCAGTGAAAAATAAAGTAGATGAATGAATGTGGTTGTGCCTGTCCTTTTTTCCATGCCTTTCAACCTGCTAGACCTAGTGGCTAACCTTACACCTTCATGATCTTCATGCACTACATCAAGACCAGGTTACCCTAGCATGCTAGTGTTGGATGTGTTGGCTTCTGGTGCAAAATTTGGTTGCTAGTTGTTGGTTGGTGTTGGCACTTACATTCCTGGTCCATGGAGGTCATGCAAAGTTCACCGACACGCACAGGGCTTTGTAATGCTTCGTGGTCAAGTACTAGAGGAAATATGAGATTCATCAGCGTTTTTCTTCAGCTTGTATTTGTGCATATTCGTGCAAGATTTGAATTCACACTGGTGTGCAAAAAGGCTGTGATTCCTGGCACTGGCGGTTTGGCCTTCGCTACGGTCCGTCTGGATTGAGAGTGGTGGGCATTGGAGACATTGGTCAACCCTTGGTCTTGATTTTTAGTTCAGGTGTACTTTTCATCAATATCCTCCCGACAGCCAGAGACCATTGCAGTTTTCTGCAATTGTGATTTTCTCTCTTGTTCACGTTGCTGCTTCTTTGCAGGCTTGCTTCGTTCGCTTTGTTTTTTTGTTTGTTTCTCCTGTATCCAACTTGGCATACCGGGCAATATAATTTGTAATTATATATAACATAGTAATATATTGATTATGATAAGATAATGTTGATAAATAATCAGACTTACTCAATTGTCATTTGCCCCAGGTCCTGTCTGGCATCAGTGGCTCCTCAGCACGAGCGATCATTGAATCGCCCATTGAGTATGCCAAGGCAAAGTCGTAGTCGTAGTCTGCTGCCATGACGAGTCAGTATTGCTGGAAATCGAGTGCTTTTTTCAACTCTTCACAGTGAGTCCTAAGCAAAGCTACCTTCGAATGCGCTCCGCAAAGCAAATGCCGAAAGCAGTTGTGACAGAAGAGAATGCTTTCCGGCGGCAAGCACATTGCAGCAACTGGCTTGCAGGTCAAGCGACAGACGGGGCAAAGTTGGCACTTGAATGAGGACTGGCGGCTGGTCGAGCCGATCAATTTGGTTCGTTGTTCCTACTCCTATTCTGTTTCCTGCTGCGATGTCAATGTCAGCTAAAGAAGGAATTCCTGCCAGTTGCTGGTTCCACAAATGATAGCACTGGAACAAAGAATTTTTCAACACGGATAACTTACTTTAGCAACACAGATTCAGAAAAGACATGAAAAGTAGCCAGGTGGTTGTTTGGGATTTCAGCCATCAACAGTATGATAACAACATGAAAAGACTCATTGTTTGGGCACATGCAGTGAATGTAGATATGCGAAGAAATGCTGTGTTTTACTTACGTACATTGCATGCTAAATGCGGGTTAAATGGTATACACAATGTAGGGACAATGGATCAACATCCAACTGTCCACTAGGTTTATCAAGGCTTTTTCATGCAGCTTCCTCGCACTGCCAGCGCCTTGGTATGTCTGTTTGCGGTGGAGCTCGTCCTAAGATAGGTACGTATTGGATCATGGTAATTACTAACTTAAACAAACTTGTAGAAAGCTGTGTCCTTCTTTGGACGAGAACTTGCAGAAAGCTGTGTCCTTCTTTGGACGAGAAAAGAAGCAGGAAAGTGTTTTATGCTGTGTAGCTATCCACTCACAACTCATCGATCCTGCTATGGAGACAGGGATGAAAAATGATGAAAATGATTCAACCTAGGCATCTCACTCAATTCCCCTGCACAGGTTGGGATGATGACCCTAATTTTTTGTGGTGTGGATAGTGTTCGACGATGGACCGATGGCCACACTCCCAGATTGCAATGACAGCAATGGCAGCATGAAAAGTTTGATGTTGCTTACAGTATTTCTTTTTGTTGCGGTCCTTTTGGCCATCCAACGAATCGAGGTGAAGCCTTGAAACGGCCGCAGTGGCAGTTCCTGACTTGGGGTGGTGTGGTGCGGCAGCCTAAAGGGCAAAGGCACCTGGGAGTTGTAAAAAAGGTGTTTTGTGCGCGTTTGTGGGCTGACTAACGTTCAGACTATGTCTGCTTTTCACATACCCATAGCCCTCAGCTTTTTCATGCTTTTTCCATGTTTTCCATTTGGAAGCTTGCCAGACATTCCTGGCTGGTCAGTCTACCATCCCAAGTATTGCCAAATGCTTCATTGCATTGCCAAGTCCATGCTGAGCTTCTGGGTGATTTGGCCGCTGGAGACCTTGAAGAATCAGGTCTGCATATTTGGCCATGCTGCAGCCACGCTCAAAAACAGAATGGCAGTGTGGTGAAACGTTGTAGCATGTCGTAGCCATAGCCCAAGTCTTTGGCAGGTGCAGGCGGGAACAGCCATCGATGGCAACGCAAAACCCACATTGCGGTGACTTGGACAACAGTTAGAACATCTTGGAACTGATCCAGGGAACTCCCAGAGATGCAAGAGGTAGGAAGACGCAGGACTCACAAAACTAGGGACAAACGGTGAACAACGGTCACAATGCTGGCTCTCGCACTGTTTTTTTTGTGGGAGAATTCGAAGAGCGGTTTGGCAGTCTGTCAATGATAATTATTTCGCTTGCGGAGCTTTACAAGTTTGCACAAATTGTGTCGTGACCCCTTCAGCTCACAATCTTTCCTCATGCATCCCTTTCGAGGCAACGCATTGTGCATTTGGGTCCTTTGGGTTTGTACAGAGGCTGATTCTGCAGCTTTGGGATAGCAGAGAGACATGAATGTGAGATGAAAGCAGTATGCTGGATCACAGCTTCTCAAAGCCATCGTTGCTTCAGAGGTCATGACTCGTAACTCCAACAATAGGATGCAAGAGATACTTGAAGGGATTTGGTCTAGTCCGGTAGACAGTTCATGACAATTCTTTGCATGCCATGCTTCTGTTTCTTCCTGCTTGCTTCTTTCAGGGCAACATTATGATAGTTTCACATCCCAAAGTTGACGATTCAGGAATTCTGCCGGGCTCCATGAGCGTGTTCATGCGCAACGGCACTGCGGCAGTCGCACCATGGCTCAGAACAGGGTAAATACTACGGATTCCACAAGTCCTTCTCATGTCCTTGCATATCATAACTTGGAGCCACGGAAGATCTCCGCTTGCAGACTTTTTTGTTCAAATCATCCATCAATTTTCTTGTAACTGTCAGCATGTTTTTTTGTTTTGAGATCCGCTTCCAAGGTCATGTCTCTTGCTCAGAGAAAGATTTCAGAGTCGCCACCTTGGAATCACATTGAGGGTAAGATTTGATGGAAGGGGAAATCTGGAAAGCATACAACGGTGAGTTGGAAGAAAATGCGATCAGAGGCTCACTCGACGAAATTTCAAGTACGCAAGGGGTTCAATTTGATATGTTTTTCGGATGGGATAAGCATGTGAGGATAAGCATGTGAACATGATCCTCCGTATTCTACTTAAGATGTTTAGAAAAGACTGCCATTTGACCGAGAGGTCATTTGTCAAGAAAGAAATCAGTGGTCCGCTGAGTCGTCGAACAGCAATATAGAACGCTATCCGGCTATACCAATCTATTCTGACGGAGCCCCGGCAGTGCCCCTGCCTTTTCGCTCTTTCAATGTGTGTGTGTGTGCATCCCATAGTACAAGGCAACAATCCACTGCATGATCTTTTCCAGTCAGACAAGTCCTATTGAAGCCAACATATGTAAGCGTGTAAGAGACTGCGAGAGAGTGTTTAGAAAATTAGATCACGTCCTGCTGAATGAAAGCTGCTTCAGGGGTCAACTTCTTTCCCAATTCCCAATTGCATACGCTGACTCAGCCGGAAGTGATTCCAGATTGCTGAGGTGGGGCTTGAGATAGCCTGTGTCCTGTCATGGACCTTTCACTTGGCAGGATGGAGTGAAAGCCTTAGATCTCAATTTGAGAAGGCTAAACTTCAGCTAGGAAAAAAGAGAAAAAAAACTGAACTTAGGGCAGAATCATGCATGGATGAGCTACAACAATGTCACGCCGCACTGCACTATTGAACCTGACAGAACTTACAACTATGTCACAATCGGATTTTCAGCAAAGCTTTGAGGTACGGACGATTCTGAGCTGGATGAAAGGGTTCATGGACCAGGTTCGAGCACTAAATTACAACTTATTCCAGAAGTTTGTTTTTTGTATGCTTCGGTGTGACTATTTGTCACATCTTGGAAGTTGCTTTTGCCAACCGAGCATCAACTTGCCTCAGGAGTTGAAGGAGCTTGCGAAGGTGATGTAGCATGATGTAATGATACGGCAAAATTTGGCCATTCACAGAAGCTAGAGTCCGGTTTCACGCCGCGCCTATGTTTAGATTGTGTTCCAGCATCTGAGTGAGAAAAGGCTTTGATGTCACTTGACAAGTATTCCTCATGTTTCCACCTAGTAGGTACCTGCATGAAACCGGACAGTCGATCAATTGAAACCATCAACTGAATTCAGGTGAAAGATTTGAGGGATAACCTTTGGAGTACAGAGAAACATTTGCTGTGTATCCATTTGTATCCATTTCCTCTTTGGCTCAAGCAAGAGGTTAATTCGCACATGTTAGGTCCCACAGCAAGAACTACTACCTTGCTATTTTGTTTGATGTGTATTTGATTGTATTTGCCCAGCAGTGAACAAAACAGCAGGACTGGAACATGAAGCATCCCATGGAAGACGAATACGATCATCCGTAATGGATTTTTGGAGCAACTGTTTTGTGATAATGTTTTTATGCCTTGTGGCAATCTTGCGACTCGTTGTGATGTGAGATTATGTGAGAGGCATTGAGAGGAAAAAGGCTCGCAAGTTGCAATTTGGATCAATCCAGCATCAATCTATTCGCCTCAATGCTGCGTGCGGCAACGCCGGTGACAGTCTCCTCAGGGCTCACCGCCCCACGAATAACGCTAGAGCTTCCAGGTGGGAGATGGGAAATGGAAACGGACAGGCACCATGATGAATGTGGTCGATCATGACGCCACTTATATTTGAAAAATCTTGGAAACTTGATTGTAGCTTTGGTACTCAGAGACTCAAGGATCTAGTTCCGACTGACATGACTTGCTGATGTTGTAGCCATGCGACCTGTGTTGTGTTGGCTGCGCAGGCACCGCAATAATCACACCGGAGAAGTCCTGGTCAGCTGGGCGCACTCAGGGATGAAGTATGTGATATGAATGTGAGGAAACTCTGAAATGATTTAAAATGTTTTCATAGTAGAATCCGGTAGTCAGAAATCGGCCAGGCAGATGCCAGATTTCGATGTCCTCATGATTTTCGGGTTGAATGTAGATTGCAGCTGTTGTGCGTCCAAGAATTTTTGTAAATTTGCACTCTTTATTTCATGAGACGGAAAGAAATTCAAAGAAGAAATCTTTCGATGAATTCTCTTGGAATGTGGTGACCATGTCCGCAGCCCGAAAACCTCAAATCGCACCAAACGGCCTGGGTCCACGTTTGCTCACCATGGAGTCTGATGGCTCGGCGCTCGAGCCATTGGGGTTTCATGTTCTACCAGCAGTGCAGACTGTGCAACCCCGCCTGCCAGAGGAGTGACCTTGTGAAGCTGATCAAAATTGGATGAATGCAATTTCAATGCTTTTCACACTAAAGATCTGAAGTGTTGTTGCAAGATTGCGTAGACTATGACAGGACTATGCAAATGGCAAAGATAATCAAAACAGACATTTGCATACATTTGCAATGAGTTGCAATTATGAGCAAACATAAAGCAATAAAACTGGTCGCATGCTTGAGCTGAAGATGCATTGAGAAATCTGTTTATCACTCTTCTTTGATCCTGGACTTTGAAGGGTAAGAAGTAGCGCAGTTAGACCTATTCCCTTTTCATTTCAATTGCTGTGGCTGCTGAAGCAGGAGCAGCCAGAGAGAAAAATCTCCTTCGATACAGTAGTTGCTTCGGTGCATTCTATTGCTGTAAATGAAGACGTTTTTCGAGGGCTCAAAGTTCAGAACATTTGCTTATATAGTTCGTTTCTGGAGAACGCATGCAAAAGTGTGAAGTTCACAGCAAATTTGATTTCTAAATTGATGAGGGTGCTTCGGTACATAAGGTTTCCCTACCACCTTCACCGGTCATCACTGGTCTCCATGACCACCTCCACTTCAGGCATGACCCAGAGATAACAGTCCCCCTGACGCGCCAAGGACAAGGTGCCTTTGCCTCCTTTGGGCACTGAGCTGTCAGAAACTTTTCGCCATTTGATGGAAGACCTGGAACGGCAGCATTTGGCAGAGCTGTCGGGGCACACAGTCTCAGAATCCGTCAGCAACAATGTCCAGACTTTTGTCGAATTGGACCTACACCTAAGGTGATATGCAGTCTGATCCGTAGTCATGCGCACTATCTTATCTCATGCCACTGCTATGCCAGACTACAGCTCACCATTCAATTTGGTAATTTTGTGTTCATATGTTTCCTTGCAGTTCATTTCAATGACACCATCCAATACTTCGAGCGTCGTCAATGTTCTTAAGTGTGAGGATGTGTAAAGTGTTTGATCTCTCGAGCAGGACTATGGCACTTGCCATGGCTTCCCCTGGTGGTGCATCCCCCAGACTTGCCTCCCCAATGAGCGCTGGCCATGGTAACAGTGCCGGCAGTGCTGGCAACCTCTCAGCGGGCAAGAGCAGCGCCGGTTCACCGGGCAGAAGCAGCGCGGGTTCGCGGGGTTACAGTGAGGCTGAGGCTGGATGCTGGTAGTTGTGGTGGTAATTAAGCTTGCGTCAGTATGGGAAGTTTGAGGAGTTAGCAAGTTGCGATTTGTGTCAGTGGTTTTGTAACAGGGCCTGTCAACTCATGAATGGACAAGGTTAAAAGGATCTACTGTAGAAAGATAGATGCTGATGCAGCTCGTTTCGTCAAGTGTACATCAGAAATGCATATGCAAAATTATGCAAATCTTGCAGGAGCAGAGTTGCGCTGAGAATTTTCTGTCGGCTGTTGCTCCACGTTTTTTGGTTTTTCTTGGAACAGGACGCCCCAGATTCAGGTCGCCGAAAGCGACGGATTTCGCAACTGATGTGCACCTTGGATTTAGAAAGCAAAGAATGTAGGTTCATTGTATCATAGCATTCGCAGACCTCTCCAAAGATTTGGAGGTTGGACAGAGCAGTTGACTGTTCGCAGGAAGAGCTTTTTGGATTTCAAACCTACACTACATTTTGAAAAAGGCTATTCAGCCTTCTCATACATGTTATCATGTGTTTATCAGGTTGATTGCAGGACTTTCGGCGCCTTTCAGGCAGTTGGCACTAAACTTTGTCACTCTATCCTGATACCAGAAAGGATAGATGGTGACCTGGTGGGTGAACAAGTTGCGTCTGAGGTCAGCAGCACAAAAACAATCCCAAGATGTCAGCATCAAGGCTGGGAAATTGGGGTGTATGGGTGCGGGATCGTGAAGACCACAAGGCTCATTGTTTGCGTTTCCTTGAAACATGGTTTCTTCATGTTGTTTCTTACATACCCTTTCCCTGTTTGTGATGATTGAATGTGACACCACAACTCAGGATCATGAAGACCTTTGATAACCTCGACCCCTTGGAAAGCAGTGTTGAACTTCATACTCTCAAGGAGGATAAGAACGAGCGGTTGCTTGGTTTCGATGAAAGTTTTGTGATCACAAATGAGGAAGGATGCATCAGCATCCAACGATGGAGAATCTTGGGGATGCGGGTGATTTCGCTTAGAGGTTAGTGAGGGTCTGTATAGCATACAGTATGGTTTGTCAAAATGCAAAGGCGCAGTAGCAAATGCAAGTTGGAGGTGGACTCTATTTTCCTCCAGCTTCTTCCAAATCAGTCCTGCCTCATCGATGACAAAAGACCTGAATATTCCAGGGTTGTTTCTTTCGTTTCTCCAACTTGCCTTGTAGAGTTGCAAACAGACTTCTTGCTTGCAGCTTTTTCCATAATTCCAACCGATTGTCAAGGACTGCCTTTGCCAGGCTGCAGACATTCTTGCAATCTTCAGTGTACGAAGCTTGTTTGATGCAAACTGAGAGGGTAACTTTTCCACTGGATGTTTGAAGCGGCAGTGTAGGTATAGATAAATCCATATGCCAACCCACCAGTAGACTCACTGGCACGACCCACAGTCATTTCAAGATGGACCGACCAATTTGGTATTGTGATGTATTGAATGTATTGGGGCCTGAGTGTTTTGTTGCACTGCTGGCAACGGGAATCAAAGTCGCTGGCAGCAAACTGCAGGACCAGAACAAGCAGTAAAATGAACTTTTCCTTTGAAAGTGAGTCACGGCCTGAACATACGTGAACTGTTCCCGCTCTTTGACCAACAGAATTTCCACGTTCCGTCCCAGATGGCGGCAAACACGAAATCTGCGTCCCACAGATTGACGCGCACCAGTTCTTTCTGTGCTTTTCTTGACAATCAATCATGGTAGGTTGATGGTTGATGGTTGCATTGCTTGCTGTTCTGCTTTGTTGTATATCAACCAATGTGCATCAATTTCTTGCAGAAAGTTGGCATATATTGGCTCTTTGAAGCTGCAAAACTCCTACCTGGTTGCAAGCATCACGAGGAGATGATGGTTGCAGGCTTGCTTTGTATCTACATCCTTTGGCTCGGCTTTGAATTGCAAGTCTTCGGCGTCAAAACTGGATTTGAGCTGGGAATTGTTGAAGGCTGGATGCCGAGGATGGCCATAGTGCACATAGAATTTCACATAGATACTTAAGGAATCCTTAAAGAACTTCTTTTTTGGACGCTCCAAAAGCACTCGAAAGTTTATATAGAAAATAAGTCAATGAGGCATCCTTGCATTTTCCCAAAGAGATGTTGCTATTCTAGAAGCACAATTTGTCCTAAGCTTGCTCCAGGCACCCTGCTCCCGACTGCAAGTTTGAGCTATTGGGATTCTGTTGTCTTCCCAGCAGTTGACCTGACCTTCACGGCACCTCGGAGAAGATGTGTTGCCAGTGTCAGGGGCTGAATCTTGGATTTCTATAGAATTCTATAGAGATCTTAGGTTCTATATGATGCGAATAGCGATGCTGTTCGCAGCTATTCACATTGGAATTCCTCTACCGTAAGACCTTGGATCAGACTGTCAAGAGATGAGAGCTTCTTCAATAGAAAATTGCTGTGCTCACAAATATGAAATCTACGTGTGCTGTAATTATTGTGCTGTGGCAGTGTACTTCAAAGGCAAGCAACATGTAAGGGTCCTGCGTCAACAGGTGCATGCACATGATACCAAAAGTCATGGTTCGTATGTTGTGAATATTATGCTTTGTCCCTGGTTTGAGCATGTGGATCGAAGCCATCTCAAACGCAACTGCATCACACATGTATTTTAAATGCATGTTGTTTTTGAGCATAGATTGAAAATTCGAAGAGTTTTTTTTGAAGTCCTACACATATTCTACGTCAAGACAGAGCTGTTTCAGTTTGCGACGCCTTCGTCTAGTAATTAGTGTGTAATTTTTGGATTGTGTTCTAATTCCGTACTCGGTGCCTTGGGCTCTTCAGAGGAATCGTGGCATGTCCAAGGGTGCAGCTTGAAAATGCTTGAAATGCATAATAGCACAATCATAATTGATGTTTCGGTCGACCTCCCTTTGGCCTTGAGCACTAAATTCTGGGTCAAAATCCTGCAAATCCTTTCATGTGCCATCTTTGGCTTCCAAGCCTTGACCCACAAAAGATTTGATGGACACTTATAGAATTCTTAGACATGAAATTGTTGGTTCAAATCGTTGTCTGAGTTTTAAGCTCTCCAGGCCTTCAAAGCAATGAACTTTCCCCCAGTGGGTACAAGTGAAGCTGACCGGAATTGCATTTTGGCCCCAGGCCGTATTCACATTGGACGTTTTCTTGCGCATAGTGGTCTTGGGCAAAATGTTCTGGAAGGCCAGGGGAATTTTACATGTTGGTTGCTCCGTTTGCAGCAAATTGCAAGTTGAAGATGTTGAAGATATTCTGCCTTTGAGTTGCCTGTGCACATTCTGAGTACAGTTCATTTCTTGCTAGTTGTTGTGAGACATGTTTTTAAAATGCTGCTCATACATACTGTGCTTTTGTATAGGTATGTTTATTTGGTATTTGTTTTGTATGGATTGTATACATACTTACAGTACACAATCTACTTACATTATCATATTTGTTGTATCATGTTGTATATATGATATATGTGTGTGTATGTGTGTTTGTGTGCATTATTCATGCATGTGCAGAAGTCCATCGGCTTGTCGCTGTTCTTGTTGCAGCTTCAGTGCCTCGGAGGTGTTCATGAACTATGTGGATGTCCTGGTCACCGTGGCTTCCTTTGTTGAAGTTATTTTCTTCTGGGCCTTCAGAACTGAGATGGGAGTAAATCCCATGTACTCCAGCTGCACAATCTTGTCTTGCATGTCTTGCAACAGCTTACCGTGCGA
Organism: Breviolum minutum Mf 1.05b.01; assembly: GCA_000507305.1. NCBI lineage: Eukaryota > Dinophyceae > Suessiales > Symbiodiniaceae > Breviolum > Breviolum minutum. Next base: position 30,804 of record DF239467.1, on the reverse strand, counting down.
TCCGAGTCACAGCAGAGATTGACTGTCATCCATAGAGACTGTGATATCTGTGATAGACCAGCTGAACATGCTGAACTCAGTCAACATGATGTTTGAAAAAGACCGATGTCGTGAGGCTTCGTCCAAACAACGTTTTCTGATCACTTGAGCTCTGAGGCTTTTCCGGCTGCTACGAATAGGCAAGCTGGCAAGGGCGATTCGCATGGTGGCCATGAACAGTGTGTGACTTGGTGTTTTATTGGAATCGAAATGAGTTCCCATTGATTCTTTCGCGCTGCACTTCAGGCAGATGGCTTTGCATAGGTAATTAGATAGATGCATATAGTATAGAGTGTGTATACATACCTGTATACATAGTAACCACCTAGAATAGATCATTTGAAAAAAAGTGATGATAGTAACTAATGAGAATGACAATATGCTGCCTGTGTGAGCCAGATAATCAGATAGTCACGTGTGCTTGTCACACTCCCGAGTGTGTGAGATGTTTTACTGTAAGCCAGTTCCTGGGGTGCGATATTTTGACTGTTAGTTGAGTCGCAACAGATCTTCTAAGTAACTTGTGCATTCGCCTTTGGAGGAAAGATGATATTTTGGCACAATCACTGTTCCTCCAGTAGTGGTGGGACTACTGAGCTTAGTGGACTTTCTGGAACGTCCATTCGGAACGAAACGTTTCACTCTCAGGCTTCAATCCCTGCAGATTTTGACACGCTGCCTGGTCTCCAGTAGCAACATGCTCTTCAGCTGCATACAAGTACTTGTAGTATCTTGTAGTACTGCTGACACTGCTACACTACAGCTACGTCCTACTACAACTATTACGACTACAACCACTGCTTCTGCTGCCTGCTGCTGTGGCCCCTGCTGCTACTGCCATTTCTACTACTGCTGCTGCTACTACTGCTGCTCCTACTCATACTACTTACTAGTTACAATTACTATTGCAACTACAGTTACAGACAGATACAGTACTATTACTATTACTATTACCATTAGTATTACTACTACGACTACGACTGCGACTATGACTACGACGACGACGACGACGACGACGACGACGACGACGACGACGACGACGACGACGACGACGACGACGACGACGACGACGACGACGACGACGACGACGACGACGACGACGACGACGACGACGACGACGACGACGACGACGACGACGACGACGACGACGACGACGACGACGACGACGACGACGACGACGACGACGACGACGACGACGACGACGACGACGACGACGACGACGACGACGACGACGACGACGACGACGACGACGACGACGANTACTACTACTACTACTACTACTACTACTACTACTACTACTACTACTACTACTACTGCTACTGCTCCAGCTACTGCTACTGCTACTGCTACTGCTCCTGCTGCTGCTGCTGCTGCTGCTCCTGCTGCTGCTGCTGCTGCTCCTGCTGCGGCTGCGGCTGCGGCTGCTGCTGCTGCTGCTGCTGCTGCTGCTGCTGCTGCTGCTGCCTACTGCTACCACCAATACGAGTTTTGCTATCACTGTTTCTTTTGCTAGTACTGTTGCCACTACGACTATCATCACCACCACTACCACCACCACGACTCTGAGCCAAATCATGAGGCCAAGGCCCGTTTCAAAGGAAAAAGAACCCCAACACTAAACTGTTTGGATTCAAAAAAGATGCTGGATTGAAGGGTTTCCATCATGTTTCCATTGGTTTCTCATTGTCCTGTTGTGTTGCAGTGTCCAAAGTGTGTCCTTTGTCCTCATGGTGAAGCAGCTGCTGGGAGCCTGGCAATGTGATGATTTGATGGCACCGCCATGCAATGGCACGCAGCTCCGAGGCTCTTCTGGACTTTTCTTTTGCTGACTTTCTTCCAATGTGTTGCTGGCCTCGTGGCAGCCACACTCTGTCGAGAATTCATCGAGGATGAGACCGTAGACGTGAGAATACGGGAAGATGTCTACAGGCGCAGCTGCGAGGGTCATGTCATGCAGCGCATTGCAGCGCATAAAACAAAATGCAGAGGGGATTGTCAGTATAAGGTACAAGACACAGTATTGAATTGAAGATATTTTTCGGGGCCATTGAATTGCCAAGACACATTATACATCATTTATTTATATTTATTTTGTATTTGTGGATAGCAATAGAGATAGATGATACATAATGCTGATGTTGCCGATGTTGCCGATGTTGCCTGCGAAGGATAGACTGCATTCAGCGCTGCAAGGATTTGGGGTTGTAAGGTCATCAGTCTACTCATTGGACTCAAGAGCCCCTTACGAAAGAATGACAGTCCTGTCACCCCTACCTGGTGGTCAATTCTGTCCAAAATGTTTTTGGCAACCAGGATTTCATCGTCAAAGTCAACTTGTCCTTTGATAAGAAGAAATGTCACTGTCCCTGAAGCGACATCGATCCCCCATGTACAGGTACTATGGCACTTTCACTCGCACGTTCCTGACGATGTTTGAGATATTGCTCCTATGACCGAAATAGTTTGGCCTTGTGAGGATATTTGGTCACTGGTGGATTCAGTGCAACAACATTTTCTGACAGCCATGCATGTTCAGGGATCTCTTTGGTCAGTCTGAGGTTTGCAAATTGGAGCCCACCATGTCGCGTACTGGTGGACAATATCAGCGAATGGTTTTCTCTCTTCTTCTTCATCTACAGGCATAGCCATGCAATTCATGTGTAATTATTGGTGGTGGTGTGGATGCAAGGTCTATGTTGAGGGATTTGGGGTTTAACTTTGCATGCGAGACGGCACCAGAAGTAAGGATGCCAGAGGTGTTTGGGGGTGCACGCTGTAAAGCACGCATACAGGCATTTCTTGATGAAAGGCAGTCAGTCTTAGCAGTTTGTCAGAATGCGTAGTGGATACTCTTATGGCAACCTCTTGCAGCCTCTCCTAAGCCATGCAGATTAAACGTGATGTCAGATTGAAATACTAGTGGGCCGCTGTCGTTTGTTTTGTTGCTTGGTGAGTGCACCGCAAAATCTCAAATTTAGATAAATTTAATACGTTGTCTTCCTTATCTGGCCGGTGCTAGGGCTTTGTTGACTCCTTTTCAACGGTAGTTGTGAGAATGTTTGAAGTCATTTGATGATGTCATTCGTCTATATTCACGAATATTCAATCAGAAAACAACCCTGTCAGGTGCATCTTGGGATTCGCAGTGCTGATTCTCGGAGTGCAGTAGAGATCTCGTTTGTTGACTGTCCATTGGGTACGCGTGTTGTTCTGACCTGTTTGGTTTCGGTGAAGAAGCGCAGGATTACTTATACATACTCATACTGATACTTGCTCGTTATCAGAGGTGCTTATTGCATATTACAGTAGATCATGTTAGGATATATTAGGCATGTTTTTTTCAACCTTTCGTGTTGTCAGTTTGGGCTTGATCACAAATCTATACACAATATGTTGCTCGCCTCCGTGCAGTGATTTGATTTAGTCAAGATTTGAACCTCGGGTAGGAAGAACTTCATTTGATTACTTTGACGGCTGTATTCAAAGTGGCGGTGGGGTGTTCCCGCTAGATTCCAGACAGATTTTCTTAATTTCTGTAAATATCCCGTTTTGGTTCTTCTTTTGCCAGGCTCACTAGTTTTGAGTTTGGTCACGCACAAGTCTTGCTGCTCTCGCTCTGTCATTTCTTCTTTCCCTCCTTGTGATCGATCTGTCTATCCCCATCCAGCCGGCTTGAAACAGTAAACGGATCCAGGAAACGACTTTGGGCTTGAATGTTGCGTGTTCTCCAAATTTTCAACTTGCCGTGCTCCATAGGGCAAGTTAGATTCGGGCAGACACTCAGAGCCAAAGTGGCCAGCTACCCTTTTGGCTCAATCGTTGGTGCCGTGTGGATCTCAATGGCTCCTTGAGGCCATGCTAGCTGCTATGGCCAGTTTGAATATGTGGGGCTCCTGCCCCAACTTAGCTTCAAGAACTGCTGGATAGGCACTTGCGCTCGGAGAATGCGCCGATTCAATGTCCTCGGGCGTTGGCTTGGCTCAAAGGCCATCAGTTTGACTCAAGACCTGCCTCGGACGGATGTCCTGGAGTCAGAAGTCGAACACGCTGTGGCGAAAGCGCCATTTTCTTCACGTTTTTGCAAATGCAATGCGTTGGCCACTGTTGCACATACTTAGGCTTTGGTGTGGCTTCGTTAAGCCAAACAGCAATCATTTTAGCTTTGCTTAGCGGGGTTTTGGGTCTTTTTCCCCCTGTCAGGTGAGGGTTGTTAGATTTTATGTCAGCCTGCTCCTCCTCCGCCTCCTCCTCCGCCTGCTCCTCCCCGTCCTCCTCGTCCTCCTCCGCCTCCTCCTCCGCCTGCTCCTCCTCGTCCTCCTCGTCCTCCTCCTCCCGTCATCCTCTCGCCTCAACCACAAGCAGCCACGTCCAGTGTTCCCTGCCAGACCTCAACGGCGACCATCGGCGTCCAGTGTTCCCTGCCAGACCTCAACCGACAGAAAGAATGTCAAACAGAATGTGAGAAAATATGTCAGAAAGAATGTCAGAAAATATGTCAGACAGAATGTCAGAAAAGATGTCAGAACATATGTCAGAAAGAATGTCAGAAATTTGTCAGAAAGAATGTCAGAAGATATGTCATAAAGAATGTCAGACAGAATGTCAAGAAATATGTTTGAAATAATGTCAGGAAGTCAGAAAAAATGTCAGAAAATATGGCAGAAAGAATTTCAGACAGAACGCCAGAAAGAATGTCAGAATAGAAACTGCCGGACGTGGTTCCTCGCATGGTCACTGGGAATTATGGGGCGTGAGCTTGGCAGTCATTGAAGAATTTGCACACAAGCCCGGGGCAGATGGTCGCAGTAGAGGAGGCGACAAGGAGGCGGAGGAAGAAGAGGAGGAAGGAGGAGGAGGCAGAGGAGATGAGGCTGACATAAAATCTAACAACCCCCACCCGACAGATACACAACAAGGGTGATGTCAACATGGCTGTTTTGAAATGCCATGGTGGGGATCAGTCAAAGTAGAGTAATTGTTTTTTGATTTTCAGATTGTGTAAAGAAAAACTGTTTTTGGAAAGTCTTGACTTAGTCCGTCCCGTTTTGTCACAATAGTAGTGTCAGAAGGAATAAAAAATCATTTTGAACATGTTTCCTACCTATTCGCGCATGAGAATCAAGTTATTGACCCTTGCTATTTGATTCTTACTCCAAGTTCTACAGTTTTTTGAAGTATTGTTCTAGAAATGGCAGCTGGCCATATGTTTGAAATCACCAGTTGTTATTTATCAAAACACTAAAGGCCACACCTGGGCGGGCCCTAGCCTCATCCCCCCACAAATTTTCAGGAATGTCGTGAATGCGGTATTTGTTCAGCAAACCATGAAGATCGTGTCTTGGCCGCATATTTGCATGCAACTTGAAATACGTCAAATGTGTGGCGTTTCATTCCGGCTCACACGCATGTGGCTGTTTCGTAATGAGTAATGGGATCGCAATGAGTCGTGTATTTGTTTTTATTGTTCGTTTGGGGGTGCAACTAAAAATATGCAGGGTTTTGGACAGGTATTGTTTTGGCAGGTATTGGCCCCATAACTTTTGAAGGGCAGTGTCTACCTTGCAGCAAAGATGTGCATTTGCCAAGCAGTGCGGGAACCACTGAGGCAACCAGTGATGAACAATTGGCTTTCAAGCAAAAGGAACGGGAGTTGGCCAAGTACACTCAAAAGGTCCGGCCGCGCTCCGTTGAGTTTTTGCACAACAGTTTTTGACAGAAATCTGTTGTACAAAAAACATCAAAAAGCATTGCTGTAGAACCCTAAAGGAAACCTTGTGCTGTTTGAACTTTTCAATGGCTTTCATGTGTCGGATTCATGCACCCAAATCCTCACATCCTTAAATGGTTTCGGGGTTTTCGTCATTTAGTTAAATGAGCAAGGAAGGGCAAAAAAAGCATACCAGGAAGTAAGTCTCGGTCAGTTGGTGCAAGTTGGACGCTTCATTTTTTGCAATGCACTCGTGAGGTGAAAAATTTATTTGCCACAATGGATGCCTCGGGTGATGGAGTGATTAATTTTGACGAGTTTTCCAAATTGGTACAGTCGCCGATGCTTCAATTCCTCCTGAGCCAGTTGCTTGGACTTCACCAAGTGATTGCGTTTGTCAACCAATACGATCTGCATGCCCACTGTAGTCAAGGTCAAGGTCATTAATGGAGGATAATGCAAATTGTGCAGAAATGCAATGATTGATGTTGTTTGTGTTTTGTCATTTGAAAAGGAACCAACATGCGGGCTGTGCACGTACAAGATCTGCAGACAAGGTTGTGGTATGTTGTTTATGTTTCCGTTATGTTGTTTTGGGATGTTCTGGGCCCGGTGTGGAAACCGATGGAAAAAACCTGCCTTTGTCACTTGTCCGAGGCTTGATTTGGAGTACCACGACTTGCTCAGCCTATTTGAAACATGGTTTTTGCATATGATTCTGCATGTATGTCGTGTTTCTAGTCTTTACCATTTTACCATTATACACATACAAAGCCAATGAAATTGTAGGGTTCTGATGACAGTTTAGATTGGCGGATACAAGTTACATAGTGCATATGTTGCCAAAAAAAATTCATCCAAATGCAATGTGCAGTGAGTTATGCGAGTGTGGAAACGTAACGGCACGAGATGGCGCAACCTCCTGTTAGCACGGTTGAGGACTTGTACTCCGCGTTTGTGTGCCTCCAAAGTTTTTTTCAACGGCACCCCATTTTGTACTCCATACTTGTGTTCCATTTTATAATCCGCAAGAGCGTGCCATCCTAGTCTACCACACTTCAAGACTTCTAGTCAGCACGCACTCGCACCTGTTATTTTTGGAAGTGCAATACGCAAGTTTCTCGACACACTTCAGGTGGAGGCACCTCAATCCGTTTCTACTATAACTCTTTGAGCGAAACTGTTTGATTTGCAATATGAGGACCTCGTACAGCTCTGCGTTATTCGTTTTAAAACAGGTAGCAACTCCAACAAATATACAGTATTATACAGTCATCAGTCGCAGTAAGTGGCGTGATTCCGAGCGGTTTCTTTTTCATCGCTTCAGACAAGGTTGCATCACTTTTTAAAAACACTGTTCAGCTTCGATGGAAGATTGGAACACGGCCAACGGGCTTCATTTTGACATGTTCGTGCAATTTCTTTCGTATGGTTAGTCCAGCAGTTTGCCAGCAGGGTTCATACCATTTCATACCATGGGGTGGGTTCTCCGAGATTGTCCGGTGTGCAAACCTCGGCCTTGCTGTACTGTTCCCGGGTCAAGATAATATGAGTCCGCATTGGATAGATGCAACAATATTGCGAGAAGTTCCGAGACTACCTGAGGAATTTTTGGACAACGGTGACGGCGAGATCACTCTTTCGGAGACATGGGTGTTTCATCGTATTTCAACTTTTGGTTTCTGAGTCAAGAATGTGAAACACAGCAAGTGGTTCAGCTGCAATTGGCGGGGGTGGTTCCATCATTGCCTCCAGGAGTTTATTGATGGGGCTGCAAAGCTACGCGGGAATGCCAAAGCTTTGGATATTTGGCGAATGGAAACAAAGATTGAGGCTGGGCCCGCACTTCGCCTGTGCTGAGTGGGAAACAGATCACAGAGATAGGTCAAGGTAGACCAGGTCCAAGGCATCTAGTTCTTGGAATTCAAATCCATGCGAAGCAAACCCGCGCCGACTGTGTTGCCAGGTTCTGTTTGTTGAAGTTCTGCACGCGTTGAGAGGGAAAGTTGATGTGCAAGAGGTGGGAAGTGTTTGACTTGTACAAATAGGCGAAAGGTATCAAACATGCATTCTGTACATGTCACATGATTCACATGTTCATGGTTTGTACTGATTCTATGTAAGATGGACCATGATGGACCAACAGATGCATCGTCGCAATTTTGTTTCTTGAATTTGAGGGCCTTCCGCATTTCATCTCTTTTTTTGGTTTTTGTGTTTCCTGTTTCCTTGTGTGGACCAAGTGACTAACTGCGTCTTCTCGGGCTCGTGAGGCCTTTGAAGAACATGGTTTCAAGCATGTGACCTTCTCCACGCCTGGGCGACGAACCGTACTGGGTGATTCCACCTTGACAGTTGAGTAGACGCAAGGTTTGAAGTGGCAAAGGGACACTGTCCAACACGAGAAACTGTTTTCCTTGAACCCGTTTTGATTCTCAAAATGTTATTCTTGGCAGCCCAAATGACATTCAAAGCAGCTCAACTTATGTGGTGGATCAGGCAGCGCCCCAATCTTCCATTCAGGACAACAGTATTGCGCAGCAACGCCCAAGAGATCCCATCAAAGATCGCTGATTTCTGCCCCTTCACCTTTTGCAATGAACTTTTGTAAGCACTAGACCAAGACATGTCTTTCTTTGCCAGGCCTTCCCTAAAACGTTCATGCCAAGATGTGCGCGTCATCTTCCTGACTAAGCTTATCGTGCATACATCCATGAACTTTCATACGGTCCTCCAAAACATATGACTGATGGTGGCGTGTCCCTTCAATCATATAAATCGATTTTTGAGCATTTTTTCCCTGCTGTAGGGCCGAATTTGGCCCGAAAGAGGTTTGGACATCCGTAGCGAATGCTTCACTTGCATCAGTAAGTTGGACGTGGATATATTGATAAAGTGTTTGAATGGGCACACTTGATTTTCTTTCCGGTGCTTTTAACGCATGCTAGAACAGAATTTGCATGTTTATCTACCTCGGGGCCCAAGCTTAACGAGAACAAGCTTCACAATGGCAAAATCAAGAGCAAGCAAATGTAAGCAAAGCATACCGCAATGGAGTCCGAACCCCCTGCCATGTTGTTGATGTGACGCAGAAAGAGTGGATAGTCGTCTTTCCTGTTCATATCCTGAAGCGAGAGCACTTGAGAAGCCGGAAGTAATTGAGCCACTTTCTTGTGCGACGAAGTAGTCTTATCAAAAAGGGAACTCCAAAGCCAGACAGGCAGATTTGTGGTTACAGAGTCGCTAGCCATGCTTGATTGGTTGGTGGAGCCTCTCATGCTTGTTGTTCTAAGTCCCGCCAGCAATTTCAGGCAGCCCTGGAGACATTTGAAAACATGTAAGATGTTCAGGAGTCAAATGGTTTTTCCGCGAGGTCAAGAGGATAGGATCAATCAATGCAATATCTTCAATTTCAATGGTGCCCTGCTTTCAAGCCATAGCCATGTGGCCATGTGCTTGTGGTTTTCACGTCGCATGGCACGACGTTTTAGGATGTTTTAGGCAGATTTCCTAAGATTTGTTCATAAGTTTATGAGGCAATATGTATTGCCGTGAGGAGGGTTGCAGCAGACCATCATTGAAATTGTCATCAGCACTGCCAGCTCCAAACAGGATCAGTGAACAGTTACACGGTGGACAAATGTAACGTGGCTAAGTTTGCAGGGAATAGCCTGCAGATTCAGCTCCGCGTCACAATTTCCATCAGCTCAACTGCCTCAAGGCAAGAGAGCACGACCCAAGCAGGGACAAAAGAGTCTTGTGACAAATTCTGAGATATTATTGAGCCCTTTGATGTTTGTCATTCTTTCCCGACATGGGTTTACTAGCACATATTAGTAGTACCGATGTAATGATATGTATATATATATATATTATATATATACACTGTCCTTTTATGTATGTTGGATATATTTGTTTTTGCGTACTCGAATCTCTTTACTCAAACTTAAGTTCTCCTAAAGGTGACATGTTGAATCTGATGTACACGGCAATAGCTGATCAACTAACCATTATGGATTTCTTGCCCTTACAGAACTCCAGCAAGACTGACGTTGCAATCCCTTGGAGGTGCACATGTGATATCATGAGATTCGAAAATCCTCCCGTGGAAAAAAGGACCAGTGATTCCGACTGCCTCGTTGCTGCTTGTGGATGTATACGAATCCACAACTGCACATGATTTGATCATGAATCATTGCATGTCAAGATATGTCAAGTAATTCCTCAGCAGATAAAGCTATGTCATCAGACACCTTGCAAATTGAAAGCACAGTGTTCCAAATTGATTTTAGCGTCCTTTTCAGGTCAGATGAGTCGTTCCCTAAGTCTTGTGCTGAGGTAGTTCCTTGTTTGGCGACTGCAGTAGTCGTTGCCTCGAGGTCGGCAATTAAGTTTTCCTTTACATTGATTCCATGTTGTGCTGTGTCCAGAACCAACATTCGAATGAACAAGATTTGATATTAATGAATGATGAATGGTTGAGTAATGATCGTATTAATGATGTCGAATACAATTTAATATTCAATACTATATGCAGATGGACACTGAAATTTTGGAAGGTTTTGCTGCCAGCTTGAGTGTTGGTGCACAGTCGGGCTCAGAAGGGCGAAGTCCTCTCATGAGGGATGCAAAGAATTTCCCTTTTTTTCAGAAAGTTGAGATTCATTCATATTTTACCGGTACTGCGTAAATCGATCCAAAGGGTCAAAAGATGATTTTCGACTACTGACATCACCCGGCTTTCCCACAGCTTTGGATGTCATTCAACTCCTTTGCTTCAGGTTTGGTACGTTGAGGGTGGTAGCATGTTGGGAATTTGCTGCAGGAGTCGTCTGGCGAGAAGAGGCCGTGGAGCTTTCAAAGACGAGAAGAAAGGCCTGGCATGTCATTGACTCTTGTCTTGTGGATATTGCACTTATTGGTGCTAGGATGGAGTGCTTTGGAGAATTATATTACTTCAATGCTACAACCATACGAGAAATATGTACTGTACATTTGTCGCACGTCCAGTTCTGCTTTCTTTTGCCCCTTTCATAGAAGTGGCTGCATTCCTGGAAGACACCCAAGCTGCAGGTTTCGAAGTCCATGAATTGTCGCATCCCAAGGGGCTATTGATGGCTACAGGGAAATTGAGTACTTGTATAGACTTGTAATCGTAACTTCACTATCACTCTGCCCCAACATAGGTCCAGGACATTGGGTCAAACAAATATAATAAATGCAATATGACAGGGGTACCTTGCGTCAATGATCATTTTACGTTTATTTGACCCCCTACCTCTCCAGCCGATGCATTAAATATATGCATAAAAATCGATGCCAAGCCGCCCCCAGTCCCTATATGCTTGCATCATCTTGCAATGTCTTGCCTAACTGAGCTGGGCTTTATCGGATTGTATCAGAATTTCATAGGTCTTCTTGGTCGTCAAAAAACATCACCACATCGTCCACATGTTCACCGCACCGCTGCGCTTCGCAAGACATGCATTGGACCATACGGTTGATGTGGGTTGGCATTGGTTGCAATTTTTCACTTGGGTCTTTGAATGTCAAGTTTGTGGAACTCTGATTATATGAAGACCTTAAAGTCTATCATTGCATTTTAAGGTGTTGACTTCCTACTTCTCCGATATGCACATGTACATGATCCTTTTGGGCATGTTTCATTTTCTTCAGGATTTGCATATATACTTTATATAATTATATAGATGAAGAGAGGAACATCACCACACGGCACCTAGTCGTGTCAAGAGTGCAAACCCAGGATCCATTTAGACTGTTGTTACTCCAAGCTGTGTCATTTCTTGGGATGTTATATACATGATGCTGTCCGAGCCTTCTTGAAGGAAAGTAAACATAGCAAGCCCGTACTCGCTGAGGGGCTCCCAGACCAATGAGTCAGAGCCAGTGGTGCCTATCGAGGAGAATAAAGCGCAGGTTCGAATGCCAGCAAGAGGTTGATGATTCCATGTGGTTAGAACGTCGTCATCGTCATCGTCATCATCATCATCATCATCATCATCATCATCATCATCATCATCATCATCATCATCATCATCATTGTCATCCTACTTGTCATGACCATGGTCATCAACATTATCCTTTTTAATATTTGATGGATCTTTGTGACTGTGTATTTCTTTACGTGTTTGTAGTAGTTTGATGCCACAATCCCGCGTCTTTGAATTGAGATACCCCTGCACATGAGTGAGAAAAGCAGATGTTTTGGCCAGAACCACAAGGAATGTTGGCCGTAGCGTGGTGTCAGGTGCTTTGTTCTGTATCAATACTTTGTAGTACGCACAGAGGTCATCAACAGTCATTGTGGAAACAACTTGAGATCGTTGTTAGGCTCGCAAAATCCAAGAACAATTGTTTAGTGTTGTTCAGTGATGTTACCAGTGATGTTTGGCTTTTGAGGGCCGATGCAAAACCAAAGAAAGCACTCCTTAATGGATTTTTGGGGGGCGGGCCTCCTTTTGACATTTGGGCTGCGAATGAACAGGCATTCTTCGACTGCTTTGGTGGCATTCTTTAAAGAACGGCTTGTGATACTAAAAAATGGCCAGCGAATCTAGTGCACAACGCCAACATGGAAATTCCCACCCAGATCTACAACAAATATCGTTGTTCCTGACAGGAGGGAGAGCCTCAATTAGCCCGTGATGTTGGCAATGAGTTTGATGAAGCTTTCGAAGATGACCTGGCATCAGAGCAAACAGACTTTTGGCGGCTGAAGAAGCATGCTGAATATCCTGAGATCCTAAGTTGTTCAAACCCAATTGGGCCAATGCAAGTTACCGCACAAACCCATATGGCAAATTCTGGCACCATGTGCTTGAATTCCTCTCCCAAAACTCTTTATCAGAGTTGCTTCCCCTATTGCAGGATCTTTCTTAACAAAGAACAAATGTCTTGAAGTTTCCCTCATGCTATGTCTAAGCTTATGACCAGAAGAAACATCTTACAACTAGAGATCCAGCCAATCAGATCTACCATTTACAATCATGGCATCCACTGCTGCACGAGGACATGTTTGAACATCCACCTTCCAACTCTGTGCATTAGTCTTGAGAGCATTTGAGAACTGTAAGTTTTGTCACACTGTACGTGTTTGTCATATGTTGTAGCGTACCGTGTCTTCAGTATGATTGTTTGAACACCTACAAAATCAATCAAAATCATGCCTAAATTCATACATGATCTTTCGCTCAAGGACGAAAGCGAGGAAGGCGTGGGTCAAAGTTTGCCGAGGACGGAAATTGGGCATGAAAAACAAATTAGTGACGGAGTCTTTGATGCAGCCGAGCTGAAAGGCACATGTGACCATATCTTAAATCACATGAATGACTTACGCTTGGCAATGACTGAAGCCACTGGTAGTGGAAAATCGATATGTCAGGGCTGACGCCTCCCGGCCAGTGCTCCCTGTGCCTGTTTTGGGAGCAGAGTGTCCCCAACTTGGGTGGAGTGTACCTTCCCTCATATTCTGGGGTTGGCAGCATTCCCAACTTGCAGTGAGGCCAAAGTCACAGGTGGATTGCCTTGAGCATGACCGCGGGAGCTAGTGGAAATCAAAATAAAAGTCAAGTTCAAATTGGCCAGCAGTCAAAGTTGAAAGTCAAAGTGGCAGAAGTGGCTTTTTGCCGCGATCCCATATTTGACAATTAAACGGATAAGATTCTTCACAGTTCGAAGACATTCATCACTGACATTGACATCACATTCTGTGAAAGGCCTGAATTTTGGCACAGCCGAGATCATGGCTCTCTGTCCATTGCCTTCAAATCTGCAGAAACTGAATCTCTGATACGTCCCTTCAACTGTGCACTTTCAATCAAATGTAACTGCAGCGTGCGTAGGGTGTTGATTCTGTTGGCTGGTGTTGATCTTATTTCCACGCGCTCCTCTGGAAACCGATTCCGATTTCTGTGCTGGCGGCCTCCATAAGGGAGGAATGAAACACCTTGTGCCAATAGATCCCAATTGTACCACTTAGGATCACTTAGGAGCCCTTTCATAGTTCCCTTGTGCCACGTTCAAAATCGACATGAGAGTTTTGAAGGTGGGATTTGGGATCATCTGGGAGTTGAAGTAATACTCCTTTTTAAGGTTGGTTCAGTCTCTGTTCTTTACTTGGCAGCACCAAACGCGGCCGTGATGATTTTGGATTTCCGTTTTGTTTTCATTTCATTGCTGACATTTGATTCCGTCGCGTACTGTTGCATTTAGTTTTGGTGAATTGTTTGATGTTTGGATTTATATATCTATAAAATGAATTTGTAAACCATGACTATCCATGACTATCGCCCTCCAAGCTAGACAGAAGTCATTCCAAATCCAAGCACTTTGCATTTCAAGTGGAGCTCCATTTCATTTGAGTCTACCTGCTTGCGAGGATGACACGGAAGTTCGAGAAAGCAGAACTGCCGAGGATGACACGGAAGTTCAAGAAAGCACGGCTGCGCTGGACAGAAGACGGCCGTAGAGTCTACATCGATGAGAACGGCGAAGAGATCAATCCATTCGAAGGACAGATGCAGTGTGACGCAGTCAGATTGAGTCGCTACCTGAGATGAGTATTGCAACCGCTTGACCGCAGCCTTGGGCGCCTAAGATTTTAAAAGCTGAAAAAAAATATCTGAAGCGACCTCATCCCAAATTGTGGTTTCTAGATGTTTCTAAGGGAAGCCCTCCTGGATTAGGCGAAGTCTTGTGCGAATTAAAGCATCTCCCCTAGGACACACACAACAAGTTTTGAAAGATCATGAATCATGAAGGTTGATTCCGTTTTGGATGTATGTTCCTCCACTGGAGGATTAAGCAGCGGAAGTTCTGCATTGTCAAATGGTACTCCAAAGGTGGGAAAAATCTCTCCGAGTTCCGCGCGATGCCTTTTCAATGAAGTCTTCAAGCCCCCAACTGTTTGCAATTTGGGCACCAAAAACAGGATGCTCTAGGCTCTAGGCAACGAAAAAGAGATGGTTTGGGGGGTGAAGATCCAAGTGTCGTTTGCTCAGCTCGGACGAAGGTGGCACCAAAGGAGGTTCAGGCCAGCAATCGCGGCCAGTTTTTCTGTTTCAAAATTCAAGTTGTTTGCTTAAGATTGACAGTCATAAATTGGTGTGGCTGAAGCTACAGTGACACTTAACAGCTCGTTCTGGAGCGTTTTGATCTCGCATTGAGAGAGAGCAGCAACCAGACTCATATCAAGTCATTGGCTAGCTTGTGGACCTATGTCGTCCTTAGATGTCCTTATGCAGAGTTTTGGGCGGAGTGCTCATGTGTGTCGCTGCTTTGGACAAATTCTTTACAAGTGTGCTCTTCTGCATCCCATTCCCCAGGTAGAACTGGCTCCGGAGGGTGTCGACCCGGAGCTTGGGTGGATAGGTAGCGGAGGTCAACCATGAAATGATGAATCCAACGATGAAAGAGGATGAAAGTATAGTGTTGGAACGAATGGAACATACAGTATTTACATGTATTTACAGTACATGGCAGTAACATACGCAGTATTGCAAATCATTTTTCTTGTTTGAGAAGGCACAGCAAAATTTGAGACCGTTGTTCTTACTTTGGAGCGACCCTGCACCGGCGAATGGGTTAGCCAGCTCAAGCAGCTTTAGTTTCAGTTGGCATGTCAGCAGTTAGCAACTGCAGTTGCAAGCAGGAGACCACGCTCTTCGGGGAGCAGAAGCAGGACTTCACTGACCTCGGTATCACAAATTCAACTCTCATCGAGGTCAGAAGGCTCAGTATGGTCATCACATGTCATAACGCGTTGTTTGAAATTCTTTTGTGTTTGTGTGTAGTGTAGTGATGAAACATGATTTGCACTGGCAAAACCCACAGAAAATCCATCGTATTCTTTGGAGAGGAAGGAAAAGCATGGATCAGGAAGGAGGACAATTTGACAGAAGCAACTATGAAATTTGCGAGGTATGCACATCATTTTGTTATGCAAAAGGTCAATGTCAGTGGTCTAGTATGCGAAAGCCCGTGGGTATACAATGAATAGTCTCCACGAAAGTGTTTCTTGGAGTTCGAAAAGCCAAAGTTTTGGCGAAAGTGTATGTACATAATGTAATACTTTTATACTTGTTGTATGTTTTTCTATTGCCATGGGACAAAGAACAGAAGGAAAACCGCCAAATTTGAATGTGCAGCCTCACAAATGTATTCTGACAGTCGCTCCAATGCCCCTTGTCAAGGATTAATGATTATCCAAATGTTATCAAACTATTTGTACATGCACATATATGTATATATACACGTATATATACATGTATGATTATAATGCCACGACTGTTCGGAATGTTTTTGTTCAGCGAACATGACGGTGTCCACAAACAAGAATTTTGATCAACCCTCACATACTGCAAGATATCAAAAGATGCATCAATGATATGTTCAACCCTTTGCAGGGTTTGCATGGCATAGCTTTGGTGTTCTTGAAGTATTTGTGCATACCGAGTAGCACTAGGACTCCGGACAGACAGAAGTAATCTAATTGCAAGGATGGAAGCGATGCTACATACTTTATTTGAATTTGATACATATATTACACATGACATTATATTGATTCATTGGCAATTCTCGAGTCTGATTCTGATTTTCATTGTCCGAAAATCTCGCATGCTCGAGACACACACTTCATTGTACGACCAGTTGAGACAACACTTGGATAGCTCTGAGGCATTAGATTCTTTGGGCTTTCATCATGCTACGAAAATCCAGGTGCAGCTGTAATTACTGAGTGCTTTCTGTGATTCGTACGGAAGTCAAACGCTATGCTGCTATGGGTGATTATCCTTTGAGAATTGTAGACCATTGAATCGTGACCCCAGATGCATGTTCTTTGCAACGCAGTGGATGTTGTGGAACCTTGCGAAGTCCCTTTGTGCTTGAAAAAAACAAGTTTTGATTTGGTTGGTATGCTTACTTTTACTGTACATCTTGCAGTAAATGTGTCCTCTCCAGCATCATTGGAAGGCAATTCGAGTGTGTATATACTATATATATATATATCTATATATTAAATATGTGTGTATATATATATATATATCATATTGTCAATAATTCTGAAAACGTCCGGAGAATCAATGGCATTCATTTGCATATTTGCAATGTGTTTGTTGTAACACCCTTGAGGCTGCAAGCATCCCTTCCGTGCTATCAGAGGATCGTCGAGCTGTGATCATCAGCTCGGAGACAGGTTCAGGACAACTTAGCCGCTGGTGTTTTGGATGGAAATCCACCACATACTTCACGTACTTTCTCCCAAGAGAAGTTCAGCACCAGTGGACCAGGGGTTATTGTATCAAGTGTTGGATGTTTGTGGAATATTGCAGTCAGATTCTGATGCACTGAAGGACAGAATCATGAGCATGCAGCATGCAGCCTAAACAAGACTTGCCTACTCTAGCAACGCAACAGTAGAATTGGATTTGCTTGTGTTGGCATAGCGAGCAAGACATGTTGCTTTGCTTGATTCAGTAGCTTCTGCTTCCACCACTCCGCAGCATTCCGTAACTTACCCACTTGCTTCACGAGCGCAAGCGCTTTTGGAGGAAAGACGTTGTCTTATTTGGTGCCTGCTTTCGAGCTCATTCTGAGGGCACCTCCCCGCTTAGAAGGTGCACAGCATTGGTTAGCAGTGTTGGTGGCTTATTTCTCAGATGCCTTATCATAAAATTGATAATTAGTTGGGTGACATTTCCTTTTGGATTCATGATTTACCGCTTTTACATGTCACTTTGAAATTGTTGCCTAGACCAGAATGGCACAAAAAGGCACGGCAGCGGTATCTCCGTGCTAGATTGGCACTACGCAATAGATAGCAAATATCATATGCATGTTTCCAACTGAAAGCTTCAGGATGCAGGCCCCAATGTAAACACGAATTGCTGCACAAATTGAGAACTAGTATGTCGATAAACACTCTTATGGTTGCTTTTCCATTTGTCCACCACTGCTTGGCAAATTATTAGCTTCAAGCAGGTAATGGACGCCGATTAACTAGTGGTACAGTTTGCCATGTTGTTTGTCTTTTGTGGCAGATGCTGTCAGAATTTCTGAAATATGTTTATGACAATAATAGACACCCTGCACTGGGAGACTTTGATTCCAGACTCCGCAGATTGTTGGTCTGCAATTCGCGGCGTTTCATCACCCATGAACGAAGTTTCAATGAAGGATCCAAGAAGCCATGAGCCCACTACATCCTCCAACCTTGCAATCATGCGCCCAAAGATGACAAAATGATGCCGCCTTCATAGCAGGTGATCGACATCCCAACGTGCTTATTTTGGTGCCAAGTTTAGAGCTGGGCGTGCAAGTAACCCTTGTGGCTCAGCAGATTGCTCAGGCATGGTGACATCAGAATTGGAAGAGCAATGCCTGCCATGGCATGTAATGTCACATACTGTAATTGATTTTGGCCTGGTGCAAAATACAATGATCCTCAAGCACTGATTTGGAAGATTGGATTGGTCTTATGTCCTATATAGGCAAGTACAAGTACTGTGAGTAGAGATAGTCATAAGATGGTATACATGTTTCTATTTGAGCATTTCTGCAGTTTGTAAATCATGATTGAGATGTAATGCTCCTGCTGTGTGCAGTTTGGGCTGGATTCTGGATTTGCAGGCTATTTTCAGCTTGGAGCGGCGACAGATCCGCGTCGGCAATGCTCGGCGCAACTGGCCCAACGAGGTGATCCGTGCAGAATTCATAATTCTGCTGATGCACATATGCTGAATTCAAATTTGACTCTATGAACGTGAGCAAAAGACTTGTACTCCATCGAACCGCACGGGACAGACAAATAAGGTCCCTCATTCGCGTGATGTCAGGTGCCCGAGATCCTGGTTTGCTCTCCACGAGCTGCTGCGCAGGAGATTGCATTACTACAGTACATGTAAATATATGTAAATGAATTTGAATGCATAAGATTGCTCAACATATTGAGGACCAAGTTCAGAACTAAAACGCTTGACAAGTGTTTGACAATGTTTGGCATGTTTGAGGGCAACATGTTGCAAAATGTGTGGTGTGTATCATACAAGATATATAATATATATATATAGATACGGAACATTGTAGAACCGTGCAAGTCTATATGTATGATATGTATGTAATTTGTGTATTTATAATATATATATACATAAGTATGCATGTACGTAGGTTCCACCATTGTACCTTTGAAAGAGCGATCTCACAACCGGAACTCAAGTTTGCTCCCAGGGTCTAGCGCCTTGCCAGAGTGAAGATGAGATGGCTCGAAAACAAGCCCTCAAGCGAATCAGAGATGTAGAGGTTGGGCTCGGGGATGGTCAGGATCGTGTGTGGCAGAGAGTTTTGGGAGAAGGAGAGATGAATTGTGATCAACTCGCAAAGTCTTGCGGCCGCGCAAACTTTTTCAAGGACAATCAAGATGCAGCCACTTGCCCTGGCATCATGGATGCTTTTCGATGGGTTGAATCCGGATTGGATGGCATCTCATTAAATGGATATGGGGTTCTGATGTCCGATATTTTGTCGCATCCTTTCTGCTACACTAAAGATGATTAAAGATCGTGGTCATGAAGGGAAGTACAAATGGGTTTCCAGTCATGGCCAAATTGGGCGCAGATGGTGGTCTTTGATGAAGCAGATCTCCTGTTGGACTACGGCAGCCAGAGCAACGATGTTCAGGCATGGATTGGTATGGATGAAGCAGTAGGCCGGTAGAGTAGTAAGTATTTCTTTGTCATGTGTTGCTCCTGTGATTTGGCTGTCAATCCCCCGAAGATCGTGCTGTCTTTCTGTTGACTTTGTGGTATTGAAGCTCCGAGGTGTGCTGTATGATTGCATCACGCTATTTTTTTTGCTGCGGCTCTAGCTTGCACTCTGCTCCTTTAAATAGTCCTAGCTCTGAAGCCTTGGTAATCTCAAAAGATCCCAAAGGATAGCGATCGGATGGAGAAGGTAATGTGAAATCTCGCCTTGCTGCGCAATGCCAGACTACACTTACAGCAATCGCTGCGCTGGAACCTCAAGGCTTCGGAACTGGTTTCATACCTGCAAACACTTACCAAGTTGAGAGCCCAGAACCCCCTCCTTGAACCATCGTCGATAAAATAGCTACAGCTACTGGTATTGACAGTTCAACAAGATTCAATAGTTACATATAATGATTACGTTCTTAAACGATTCTGCATAGTATCATACAATATGTGTTCATACATCATAAATATGACACAACAGGTCCAGGTAAATAGTTTTACAGTATATGTATATGTTTTATATACACATAGTCTTTATTACGAAAGCCAGCCGGTAGGCTAGGCGTAGTTTCATCCTGCGAACGAAGTGAGAATTAGAGGGGGGTGTGGGGGGAGGGGGGGCGCTAACATAGGGGCGCCAAAAATCCAGTGTTAGGTGGTAAGTAGGGTGGGCCAAATGGATGTTTTGCAGCCCTTTGTACCACTAGGCAATTCTGGCACGGTGCCTCGGGGTCAGAGGCTCGAATCCACCCTGGTCTGCCTGAGTTTTAAGTGTTTGTTCAACCAAGATGGGTCGGGCTGCGGGGCATTGGTGGCTTCTGGCGTCGCGCATGCATACAGCTGAAGAACAATAGCAGCCGTCAAGTAAACTTAAAACAAAAACCGCGTAAGAACGACTACAAGAATATCACAACAACAACAACAACAACAACAACAACAACAACAACAACAACAACAACAACAACAACAACAACAGCAACAAAAAACACTAACATGCGTACTCGGTGGTGGGGGAGGGGGGCTGTATGATCATACAGTTCAAGAACAATAGCAACTGTCAATTAAAACAGTAAAAAACACCAGAAGAACGACTACAAGAATTTCACAAGAGCAACAACAAACAACATCAACAAAGCAACAAAAAACACCAACATGCGTACTCGGTGTGGGGGAGGGGGGCTGTATGATCATATAGTTCAATAACAATAGCAACTGTCAATTCAAACAGTAAAAAACACCAGAAGAACGACTTGTCACAATTTCATACAGGTCAAGAAGAATAGCAACTGTCAATTAAAAGAGTAAAAAACACCATAAGAAGGACGACGAGAATATCACAACAACCACAACACCATAAGAAGGACGACGAGAAAATCACAACAACCACAACAACCACAAAACAACAACACCAACAACAATGACAACAGAAGCCAACGAACAAACACACAAAAAATGAAACAAACATAAAAAAAAACAAAGAAACAAAAAACCAAACAAAAACCAACAAAGACAACACCGCCTCAACAACAAAGACGCGTAAGCTTGTCAACACACAACACCAGCAAGTATAGCAACAACGATATAAGACCCCCTCGCATCGCGGACATTCTAATAGCACCAAAATACAGCAGCAACATCCGCGCTGGGTTCGCGCGCGCGCGCCAAAAACTACCTTCCACCAGTGTCCTTCACGTGCACGCGCGCGAACCCAGATAGTAGACATTATAGTTTCAACATTATCTCCCCCACAGACAAGACAGCCACCAGCACAGCAAGCACGACAAGAACAACGCCGTGCAAACCGACACAACCAGCGATCAAAAACCAGCATGTTGATGGATAGCGTCGTTGCCTTTTCTGTATAACAAGCCAGATTTTGAAGCCACTGTCTTTGCCATTGTGGGCTTGGGTATGCAGCTAGGTTTGGGGGTGGAAAATGATGAGCTTGACAGTCTCTTTACACAGTCTTTTTCCAACAAGAAGGGCCTGCCTGCAGGCATGCCATTTCTTGGTGTGGGGGAGGGGGGCGCTAACATACAGCTGAAGAACAATAGCAGCCGTCAAGTAAAACTTAAAACAAAAACCGCGTAAGAACGACTACAAGAATATCACAAACAACAACAACAACAACAACAACAACAACAACAACAACAACAACAACAACAACAACAACAACAACAACAACAACAACAACAACAACAACAACAACAACAACAACAACAACAACAACAACAACAACAACAACAACAACAACAACAACAACAACAACAACAACAGCAACAACAACAACAACAACGACAGCAACAAGAGCAACAAGAGCAACAACAACAACAACAACGACAGCAACAATAGCAACAAGAGCAACAACAACAACAACAACGACAGCAACAATAGCAACAACAACAACAACAGCAACAACAACAACAACAACAACAACAGCAACAACAAACAAACAAACAAACAAACAAACAAACAAACAAACAAACAAACAAACAAACAAACAAACAAACACACAAACAAACGAACAAACGAACAAACAAACAAACGAACGAACAAACAAACAAACAACAAGCAACAACAACACCTCGTCAACAAACAACAAGAGCTACCTTGCCAACACACAACAACAGCAAGAACAGCAACGACCATTACACCACCTCCCACCAACGTGTTTCACAAGGGCGTGCGCGGATCATCCAACAGCACAGAACGTACAACGGCAACATCAGTTCCGGGTTCGCGCGCGCGAAAAACTAACCTCCACCGGCATCATTTACGCGCGCGAACCCAGTAACTACACAGGAACAATAGCAACAACATGGCCCCACCAACACCGACAACAAGCACGACAAGCACATCTGTTGCAGGGCACTCCAGAAGACGCCCGAACTTGTCATGCACACGTGAGACAAAAAAGTGACGCTGCTCCTGCAGCGACTACTGGCTTTCGTTCCCCCCCCTCTCAGGTACAGTACATAGCAATGTGATCAACCATTATAGAATGAAAATATTTTGTATGTATAATCAACCCTTTCGATGGCACAAAGGGTATCATTGCCTGTTCATAGATATACATATCAAAACTTGTACATAGATGCGGGCAAAACACAACATAATTGATACATGTGTATATGTATTTATAATGTATTTATATATATATATATATCCATACTGTACATATATTTCTTACTGCCCCCTGGCCTGGCATGGGATGGTGTTTTCTGGTGTTACGCATGGATAGTGCTAGAGGCATTGTTACCTCCCAGCAAGAAGCAACTTTAAGGGCACCTGTCCCTATGTGCAAGTACGCTCTGACAAAAAAAACGTGTGCCTTCCAATTGTTTGTGATACTGATTCTTGGTATTGTTTCGTTGGATGTATCGCTGGAAGACTATTTCATGCAAATCGCTTATCCTGTCCTGCCCGCCAACTCATCACTCTGTCAAGTACAACGTACATGAACAGGGCGGACTGTTTTGAGGAGTGCGTTGGCATGTGCACGTAGTTGTACGCAGCTGTACATATTTAATAGACAATATATGTAACATATACACATGCACATACATGCACTTAAGTGTGTTCGTTTGTGCCATTATTTGTTTATTCTAGATTATAGTACAGCACCAGGACATGTCATGCCAACTTATATACCATTTGCATCATTGCTATGTGTGATAGTATTGGCATTCCTATGAATCAACATAAGCTATTCATGGTGTTTGACAAATACCGTATCCCGTGGGACAGCCAATTTTGGACAACAGTAACTGCAGTAATGTCATGCTGCATTAATGTGTCTGAGGTCCTTTCCAGATCAGCCGAGACTTGTGCAGCCAAAAGCACAGGCTTGGATTCTGGTACTTGTCGAGACGCCACTCAATCAGCGGTTTAGATGAGTTGATCCCAAGATTGGTCTTTCGCGGAAGTTTGACGAGCAAACAATTCTGAAATCCATAAGCACACATGTGTTTGCTTGCGTTTGGGTTTTGCCATGGGGTGACCTGAGGCTTCTGGCTAGTGCTGTGTTGTTCGGATGATATTGTCATATAATATTGTCAAACTTGTATCTCCAGAGCAAATTCGAGAGGTGTACAGACCCGATGGCATTCCCGTGGAAGTTTTGCAGAGTGGTGGGGCAGCCGATTGGGTTGAGAGCCATGTGCTTTGTGATCCTCTCTCCGTTGTTTGCCAAATTGTTTCAGGCTCCATCACTTGTTGACTGGGCGCTACGGAAGAATCAGAGACACACCTTTTTTTCCAATCTGAATGCGTTTAGATTCATTCTCAAATCTGGTGATTGTGCAAGTTGGTTGGCTCAGCAATTCGAAGAACGATTGGATACATTTGGATGTACAGTAAACTATCTAGGTACTGTACATACTCGAGCAGCAGTCTAGAGGTCTAGCATGTTCCTGTGTTGATTGTGGTATTCACGTATTCAAGATGTTTGTGATATTCACTGTATTTTTGCTTGGCATACCAAAAAAGGACTGAGGGCAATAGATCTAAACATGCATGGTGACAAAGAGCCAGTCGGTGTTTGCTCGGATGCACAATGACACTTCCAGTGTCTTGTTGTTGCTGTTGCTGATGATGAAGAGGACAATGACATGTTGTCCTGCTTAAGGTAAGTGATCCTTGTGATTCTAGCACAAAATGGGCACAATCTCTCAAGCTGATACACAAGCACACACTTCAGAAACCAACTGCTTGGTAGCATGAATGGCTCACCTGGAGAGCCTGCAGAGGCTCGGCAGAAGGACATTTCTTGACATTTCTTTTTCAGTCTTGTTCGCATATATAATTTGACTAGTTTTTTACATTCGGATTCAATGTATGTCGGATTATTTGAGGCTAAGACACAAAAGATGCACATGTTTCAGCAGGACAAAGAATCGCATTGGGTCACAGTGAACCAAGGAATTCAAATCAGTTCGATGGAATATCCAAGAAAGTGACTCTACATTGACTCTACGAGATACAGATGGATAATGTACATGAAGGCAGACTCTTGAACTTCCAGCTTGTTCAGGTCTTCTGCGATGGAGGTGCAACACCAAGATACATGTTGCTCAAGAATGCTCAAGAGAGAATGGAATGAGAGTGAATGAGACTGGAAAAATATTTGAAAACGATTCCAAGCCATGGTAGCAATTTCACTAGTGGATGGTGTGGAGGGGGATGATGGACTCATTGCGGCTGTGAATGAGCCTGTTGTTTTGCTCGCTAGTTTATTTCGCAATATTCGTTGTAAAGTAGATGTGCTGTATCTGGGCATAGCAGAAAGCAAGATACTTTGAAAAGATGTTTATTCCTAACTTACTGTATCCATCTCTCCAAAGGCCGGGATGATCTCCTACCGAGTGCAGGAGATGTGCATGGGAGATCATGGGAGGTTTGGAGGGCTTGGCAGCATTGATGCGCTTGTGTCAGAACGATTCAGACGTGCTTCATAGACAGCTTGAGTACTTTTCACTTCGGGCCCCCTGGATTGCATCACCCTGTGATATGCACACAGGTTTTTATTCCAGGAGATGTGACCTATTGGGGTCATCCTCATTCGTCGTCATCATCATCATCATCATCATCATCATCATCATCCTTCTTTGCATGGGGCTCCAAAATGGTAACGCCCCACCCACCCGTCCCTCCGTCCCACACGCCTGTTTTGATTCCTCTCATTCGTGGTCCTCCGGCTCATCATCATCAGCAACCTTCTTACCATGGGTTGTTCTTGTCATTAAGACATTAACATGCATGTCGTTTAACTCTCACCATCATTGGCCTTGCTACATCTCATTTGCTGGGTTCCCGCATCAAAAAAGGGACCACACAGTCGTGTGTCCAAACACCAGAGCCGCAGCTAGGGGCCATCACAATCACTCTAATCACTCCTCACGATCAGCCCTTGGAGAGAGGCTTTCCTGCAATCTTGCTGCATGATACAGTGATACCTCAACTTCACGGCCGAAGGGCCGCCTTGCAGTGAACACATGTTTTTGAAGGAGTAATGGTGGCATTGCAGGCAAGTGCAAGGGGGAGAAAAGCAACGTCAAGTCATGGGATATGCTTTGTGCTCAAACTTGTCCCACAGGACCACAAATACAAAGAGATATCAAGGAAGAGCATGCAAAAGGAACAACACTATCATCACTTGGAATGTCTCATCAAGTTCCAGTAGCATGCAGTTATATTCCAACTCAACTCTACAAGAGTTTTCGCAAGCGGTGCATGTTTGCACAAAACAACTTGGTACTGGGAAATCTATCGTAGTAGTTACGCTAACCTGAGAAAGCAGCGCACTTGTTGCCTTGTTGCAGTTTCCAGTACTGCGTGGGGATGAACTGCTTCAGTGGCAGGCAAGTGCTTTTCGGATTGTGAGTTGAGTTGGACCTAGCATCAGCCCTTGCATCATTCAAATTCTTGTACACTATGCATTCCGTAGGCACAGGTCAAAATATTCCAAGCTGTGTATCACCATGATTTTCTACATCACTTCAAGGTGATTAAGACATATTAGGACATAGGACTAAGTTTTTAATCACTGAATTTCATTATTGAAGTGCTCTCCTTGAATCTTGAGGACTCAAAAAGGCCAAGCAATAGCGAGAGAAGTAAGTTGAAGACCAGCCAAACATCGTGCTGAAAGGCTTTGGTGAACATCACTGTGAATCTTTTGGGCGTGGCGACTTTGGTACCTTGTCAACAATCTGCACTGAATTGACCTGGATGTGTAAAGCCCAAAGATCAAATCTTGCGAGAAATTGAGCCTTGTCTTGCTTTCTGGGAGAATGCTCTAGCATGAGACTCTTCTGGTCAGAAGGGCCTAAAGGGCCTGAAGTGAAGGAGTACTCCACTCTATACCTTCACCTTCAGGCATTGCCTTATGCAATGGCAGAAGCTGGGCTCGTCTTCGGTTGCCTTGTCAGCAAGCCTAGTTGATGCAAAGCATTCAACAGATTTGAGAGAATATTAAGCTGCACCGTTGCCTTTTCCAGTTATGATGGCATAGACACAGATGAATCGGCAAAGGAGGGACAGTGCCCACCTTGTGGACAACTAAGGGCCTCTTGGTCACTGTCTCGCTGACTTGTTTTTTTCTGATGTTTTCTCAACATGCTCGAGATGTTTTTATGCTAAGATGCAGTTGCTTAGTTGCTTGCTACTGAAGGCCTGAAGCATCCCTTGACTTGCATCGTTGTCGACAAACATATTCGAACGTGTTGCCAGGCAAAAGCCTCATACAGTACCTGGAAGGTGTGGAGGGTGGACAATTTGACCACTAGACCATGGAAGTTGGAATCCTTGGAGTCAAGACAGATGCAAAATCCTGCGATGTCAGGAAACTGAAAAAGATCAAAAGGTTTATGACTTGAATCCTCGATCCACCAAAGTCAAGAAACTGTTGTCAGATGCTGGTGGAGCTGAGTGCCTTTGATGGGACTTTGGCAGGCAGAATGGCTTTCAAGCAATGTTGTTTCGTTTTCAGACTACACTTTGAGACAGAGCAGTACAAAAGGCTTGTTCGTGTATGCCAAAGAAGACCTATTGTAGTGTGGTGTATTGTATTGTATTCTATTGCTTTGCGTGTGTAAGTCTTATTTGTCTCCCTTGAAGATGTTTGCCAGCAAGACATCCCTGGACCCCTTGGAAGGAGTTCTTGTTGCAAGTCAAAGGACAGAACTCATTAGGTCAATTGGCTCTACTGCAGAGACCAGGTTTCTTAAACTTCGCAAAGTCAGAAGAAACTTGAGACTCAAATACGATATGTCATAATAATTAGTTCTGCTTCTTACTTAAGTTACTTATTTGCTTCTTCTTGATGTTTGTGGTTAAGTCTTGTCCCAGGAATTTCACTGCTGTGATTTCAGGTCGCATTTCGTACCCTGAGATTGGCCGGCGGGTCCTCGGAGCAGAGGCAATTGGCGGGACGGTCCAGGTTGGACAAAGTTCGGAGTTTTAGTTTGAGAACGCGGTTGAACACTCAAGATTTGAGATGTGAACTTTTGTTTGCAACTAAATGGCAGCATGAGTCTATGAGTTTCCATGTCCTTTCCACTCATTTGATGTGGGTAGCACAGTCCTGCGCCCTGACTTGCTGTTCAGAAGAAATGCACTTGCACCCTGAAGTGTTCTGGATTTGCTTCTCTGCAAGGGACATTTGGCTGTTTTGGTTGCCTATGTCCTTTATAGCGGAGGAGCCCAGTGGCGCTTTTTCGCTAGTTTGAAGGCCATGTTAATGTTATAATACATCATTTTTTGTATATAGGAAGGAAAAGAAGTAATTAGAGGCAGTCTGAAGACTAAGTGAAGCATGGCTTCGCAAGTCAAACTTCCAGGACTACTGGTTTGCCAACTCTGTGCAATCTCAGCCAGCAGACTCAGTTGACAAAGGGAGAGGGAGCTCTATAATACCAAGACATTAACAGCGATGTGATGAGTCCTCTTCATTCCATCATATTCTGGAGCAAAACGTGCACGTGTGTCTCTAAATATCTACAGTAGTTATTCGCAGACGCAACGAAGCTCCAGATGATTCTGAGATGTTTTGAGACGCTTCAAAAGCAGCTTGGAGTCAGACACCGCGTAGACGTTGCATTTGCTGCACTCATTTGCAATCATATCATGAAAGTCCATCAGGACGTGTTGCTAATATTTCTGCCAGAATGTCAAGGCCAGGCCAGTGGGCGAGAGACAGAAAAGGGATTCTGTTGGTTCAGTTGATTTCGACTTCAAGTATGAATCAGTATGAATATGATATTGTTGTATGTGCACAATTTTTCAATCATTTCGACTCATGGATTCGTTGATCTTTAATTTTTCAGCCAGTCACTCCGTGAATTGAAACTTGAAAACACTTCGATGATTAGTTCAGCTTCCAATGTTGAAAATGCTGGACTCAGATAGTACAGATGTGTACAGATGTCATGAGGTTTGCATGTACCCTCCAGAATCCATGGAATCTGAAAACGTGCCGGCTCTTGTGAAGATGATCCAGATGATGACATCCTGCAGCCATATTGGCTGGAACCGCAAAGACGGATTCTGTACTGTCGCTTGAGAAAATTGTGTTCCATGGCCTTGTGCTTTGGTCACTCTCTCTACATTGTGGCCTACCTGATACTGCACACCCGTGCAGCGCAGCCAGTACATCATGCGCATGAGGCCGTGACCGTCACAGTGAACTCGCAGGGACGGCCAGCGGCTTTGTTGAGATCTGAAGCTGCAACTGAGAGCGGGCTCAGACCCAAGCCCCGGCTTGCAACTTGTTCTGGGTACAGATTGGAATGTACTCCCAAGGGGACTGCGAATCCAAATGTGGATCCCTGCAAAGGCACTGACTGCAATGCTCATCATGCATGTATGGGAGCTGGATTTCAGAACTGTATGATTAAGCTAACTGGACCAGCAGGACAGGCTTTTGTGTTGTTGAGAGCACCCTCTGAACAGTCGACATCAATCGACGTCTGAGTCAGACTGTAAGATACTGTAGGCGCTTTTCATCACTTTTTGGTACTTTTGGACTTTAGGGATATGAAGCTCAGTTTAATAGAAAGTTTCCTCGATGACTTTCCTGCTAGGATGTCGATTCTGTAGGGGCAGACCTGCAGTGTCACGCCAGGAGCTATGTGTGAGTCGGATCCTAAAGGATGCGTGCCCGCCTGCGAGGGGACGCTGTTGAGCAACGCAACCTGTCATACCCTTCCACGAGGAAAATGCACAGGCTCGTATGTCGTGATCGCCGCTCAGTGCCAATAAGACATTTTGGTGCTAACGGCCCCAAAATGATATCTCAGATATCGTTTTGAATCGATTTTATACTATACAACAAG
The DNA here is from genome assembly GCA_000507305.1 of Breviolum minutum Mf 1.05b.01. Taxonomy (NCBI): domain Eukaryota; class Dinophyceae; order Suessiales; family Symbiodiniaceae; genus Breviolum; species Breviolum minutum. Next base: position 1,459 of record DF239467.1, on the reverse strand, counting down.
AATGTGTATTTGGTGGTATTTGCATGAAGTGTAAGTTAGTAGTAAATATTCATAGATACATACATATACATATATAACCGTCCGACTGTTGTTTTTCTTTTACTTCCCGACGCTTCCCAACAATATAGACATTGGTTTGCCTTGGATGAAGCTACATAGTTCCATATAGTTCCAGATTCCGAGCCTTGGCGTTGTCTTCAATAGTTTGTGGAATTAGACTCGACAGAACAGAATGTGAAGACAGCAAGATGTCCAAGACTTTGATATGGGTCACCATATGTAATGCAGTGCATGCAGCACTGCAAATCACGGATTTGAGATTCCCAACAAAGTATTTGATGCTTTAGATTTACTTTACATGACATTTGGACACATGAACACATGTGGACACCAACACACAAACGACAAGTAGGCGTCGCGTTTCACTGCGCTGCTCTATACGTTCATGTTGAGTTCTGGGTCTGAGGATAATGTTGCGACTCAATGCTTCGCCACAATTGGTTCCAGAGATGCTGAAGTGGAATGTGAGAATGGATCTCCCTGTGGAGATCCAGAACGAGACAATCCATATACAGGCATGGGCGGGGAGCATGTCAGACTGAATTACATGAGGTGGAATTCCAATGCATAAATGAAGTGAAGTTCAAACCGCCTCTTGATTTTATCGGATGATGTGCATGAGACGCTGCATCCATTTGCGTACTGGTTTTTTAGATCAAAATGTGGGTTCTTGCAGTTTGTACTCTCAATGGTGCTGTTCTAAGCAGAACTGAAGCAAGCACCCTGTGATCCTGGGTTCTTTTTCTATGTACTTGCAGTGTGAGTTTCAGCATGATTGCGTTTCACTGCTACGTACTGCTATGAAATCCTAGATTTGTTTCGCATTGATTGGAGTCGTGGACATAAAAGGTACTCACGACATCTCATGCAGACGATGTAGAGCAGAAGAATTGTTTCCAGGTTGTTTGTGGCTCGGGCATTCCTGCATAAGATGAGTATGACACATTTTTCCTGGACAGTAAAGAGTCTTCATTGTTGGGTTTATACGGCTGGGGAAATGTTTATTGTTTATTGCTTGAAAGGGTTTTCAGGACTACTCATAGCGTCTCACAGTATGATTCTTTGTCCACTCCTTGGCTTGTGATTGCTTGCACTTCCTGACCCCGAGCGGAGGTGCCTAGGCACGGTGGCATTTGGATGCGGGAACACAAGATTGAAGATGTATCAGGATTGAATAGGATTGTGAGCCACTGGGGCTGCCAAATGCGAGCAAAAGAGTTGGCTGCCATGCAATGCTGTTGGGTTTGATTCATGCATTTCCAGGAGACCCACCTAGCCGTGAATCAACATAAGTATGTGTGTAAGTGTTACATATTGATCATATGTTCTACATACTATCAAGATGGCGCCGGTCACCCCTGGACCTCTTCACATCACGATGTATCACCTAAAAAATATG
>DF239466.1:149529-201016 GCA_000507305.1 Breviolum minutum Mf 1.05b.01 | reverse complement strand
AGATCATGTGTGTGAGTGTGTGTGTGTGTGTGTGTGTGTGCATTTATTTCTGTATTATGATCGTATTTGCTTACCGCTTGTGTGTGTGTGTGCATTTATTTCTGTATTATGATCGTATTTGCTTACCGCTATTCCCAGACAAAAACTCGCTGCTGGTGATCCAAACCGGCTTCGGTTTGTTGCTTGGCACTAAGGACTGCCTCTTCAGCGGTGGCCGCAGCAGCGACCAACTTTCTAGGGGACTTTGTCAGGGACTCAACCTGTCGTTTTGGAGGTTTTTGTTTCAGTGCACTGAACATGGGCATGTCATGACATATCATACTTTGTACCTGCATATGGATTAGCTTATCTTGTTTTCGTGACGTACCCCAGATTGAGTCTCCTTTTTTGGAACGGTGAAAGCGCTGGCTTAAACTAGAAGTGTCCTTGAGCTCCCCAGCTGATAGTAGACCGACCGGTGTGATGGAGTCTCGACAAGAACAGGTACTTCTGCGCCGGGCCGCAGATTCAGAGGCACGCTTTCAGCGAGTCATCGAGGCAAAGCACAGCTCCCTTTGCGAGAAGCAGAGTCAGCTAGAGATGCAGGTGGCAGCAGCAGAAGAGGCTCTGCGCAGAGACAAGGAAGCGGCTTTGGAACTTCAAACAGAGGTCTCTTTGGAGCGATGGGAGCTGCAACAGACTGCGAAGAGCCTTCCCACATTGTGGCCAGAGGTGGAAGAGAACAGTGCAGCGGTGCAATCAGCGCATGCCAAGGTTCTGCAGATCAGGCAGGAGGCACAAGAGCACTCACAAGATGAGAAGCAGCGCTTAGAGATTGCCAGCAGCCTGTACGAGTTCTATACCGTGGTCTCTGGCATCCGCTGGGACATGGAAACAGAGAAGATGGAAGGCTACATTGCCATTGGTGAGAAAGCTAGGGCCTTCAAGGTGGAGAACCCTGGATGCAAAGAGTCTGCAGATGACCTTTGGGCTGAGATTGAGGCCTCTTGTGGTTTCGAAAGCTGAAGCTGAAAGCCCTGGACCACCGCCCTGATGAACCAGATGAGCTAATTAAGATCCAGCTGTAGATGCGGTCTCTTTGATTCAATTGGCACCGTTGGCCCTGCAGCTTTCTCTTTTTTTATGCAAAATTAGCTTGCATGAATCCGATAAAGGATGATGAACCGTGAGCTTGTGCGTGAAAAAATGTACCAGTATGCATCAACAATTCAAATGCAAGGTCTCACAATGTTTCAAATGTAAGTTCACAGGCTCTGATTTGCTTTTGACACGCAACATGGGAACATATATATATATATTATACGGTTATAATTATGTTATGTTATATCCTATATCGTTTTTCCCTGGATACAGTCTATCAGGGACACGGATTGAGGGCACCAGATTGGCGTCTCTTGAGGCATTCAACTCAGACATGGGTTCCAAGGAGGTGTTGAAGGCACTGAAGCTGGAGCGATTGAATCACTTTTTTAATGGAAAAGAAAACAGAGAGAGAAATAATGAGATGATGGTTTCAAAAATGCATGACAACTTTTTTTTGGTAGTTTTTTTTTTGTGTTTGTTTGGGGTTGGGGGTCAGTGGTGGTTTTAGAGGTTATATATTTGCAGATGGTCGAGGTTGGGATTATTGTGGATGCCAGCTGTGCAGATCCCAAAGCTTCCCGCAAAAAGGTGTTCGATCGTATTGCTGATCGCTTTCAACGTCTTTTTTCTTCGTCCTCTGACAAGGCGGCAAAAAACTGCAAAGATGAGGAAAGGAGAATCAAATCATACTATGTGGGTCTAAGACTGATTGATTTGGTTGATTTGATGTTCTAGTTTGTGATATTTTGTGATGCATTCTGTTTGATCAGTGCTCTCTCCAATGTTGCGGAGGCTTATATATCATTACGCCCAGACATATCGACTCTCGTGTTAATTATGTATCCGATAATCGTGGCATTCATCTCAGATTTTCGATAAACTCATGGGAGGCGTTCCATCACTTTCCTTGATTCCAATCCCAAATGGAATCACCTAAAAACCAACTTCTTGAAAACGTCCTGAAAACGTCCCAATGGGAGGCTGCATTGATGATCTGCGAAGATTGGCTTCTTCAGGTGGGAAAACATATATGAATATTGCATGCCATGTACGTAGGACATGTTCACATGTAATTTATACAACACACATGTGACGTATATATTATATATATATATACATGATATGTATAATTGTATAATATGTCTTTGGAGCGTATAGATGTGTATAGTGCGATTTAAGTACAAAGTTTTAGAATGTTTGTAATAAAGTTTGTTTTGGAACCGTTCATGGCCAACCAGCGAAAGCATGACTCCAAACGATGCTGGGCGTTTTACTAGATGACATTGCCTGAGGGAGCTGCTTATTTGGACCTGGATCATGGATCAGATGTTTTGACTGTTTTTTTCAGTCCTTCAAACACCTCAAAAAATAGACCCGGGCCCTTGTTGCCTTGAATGTAAACCCTTCTAGATTCTAGAGGTTGTATTGTTCTACTTCAGTAACTGAGTATGTTCACACAAAAGCTAGACATCGTGACCGTTGAAAGCTCAGAAAGTTGGAAGTTGGACAAGTATGGACAAGTGCCAAACGGATACTTTACCTATCCTTAAGTTAAGGATTAGGGTTCCACCACTTTTTTTCCCACCATTGTCCTCAATGCCTTTGGGCCCACGATCTCGTCTATACATGATTTTCAGTACAGAGATGTTTTTTGTTGATGGAAATCTTGCTTCGTTTGGCATCCGGCATCGCCATGGGCACCTGTGATGCCAGGCTGCAATTCTGTTGTGCGTGAACATCGCTGCAACATGTCCGGGGGATACGGGAGGGGATTTGTGGAAACTGATGACATTTGACATCATTTGAGGCCTTAGTGTTAGGACAATGAATCTCATGTGATCACTGAAAGGTGGATGACTTCTGATATTTTTGAATGGTTATGATTCAATGTTTCTTTCAGATCCATGGGGGGCCTCTGAATTTGAGAAGGATGATCCCACGCTTTTCACCAGGCAGCACGGACTCCAGGGATCACCGGTAGAAAATGTCACCGGATCCGAGGTCCTGCTGGCCACTTGAAGTTGGTGCGTCTTGCTGGGGCCACCAGAATCTGATGGCAAGGTAGTATTGTGTACAAAGAGATGATCAAAAAACATGCTGTTAGATCAAAATTCAAACCACAGAATGAATATGAATGAATAGTATGATAGCGAACCGGTTGTTTTTTGATTTCTTTTGGGGTGGAAAGTGTGTAATATGGTTGGTGGAAGAAATCCTGCACCACCTGGGAAACTACTTATCAACTGGTGCAGGATTTCTTCCATCAACAGTAGGGCCGAATTTGTGTTCATTTCAGATTGGATGCCAGCCTCAGGTGCAGCCGGTTTGCTTGAAAATTCTACAGAGTCCGCAGGTAGGATGGGGAAAAGGGCAGGCTGATGGGTGGCAAAGCATGGCTGTTTTATTTATCATTCAATGATTCACTGATACATGTTTTATACAATTTTAAGGAACATACATGCTACTATGTGAATTATATTGAATTATATTATATTGCTAATGTCATACTGAATTAACTTAATCGTATTAATTATAGAATTGTATTTGGATTGTTGTACATTGGGTTCATATTGGGGTCTGCGGTGATTTGTTAGATTATGCATTGTGACTTTGTAATAATATGTCAGTACAGACATATCTGTATATTTGGTTTTAGTCGTTAATGGATTAAGTCGAATATATTTGTGGTTACTACAATATATCAAACATTTAAGCTCTATATCTAATCCTACGTCATGACACTGTTGATGCACAACAATCCCCGAATTGGACAGCCATTCACAGTATGTCGAGGTCTTGCTTTGATTGCCCTTTGAGCGTGGTGAAGTGTTGATCACGACTTCTGAGATGGAAATCCGGCAAGTTGATGTAACTTGCACTTCCTGCATTTCCTTGCACCTTAGAACACGGTTGAATGGATCCCTTTAGTCATCATGAAAAATATTCTTGTTGGTGACCTTAGCGGGGGTTCAATGCAGGTGGGCGACAAACTTCGTGGAAACACGATTTTGCTGCTGGCCTCGGCCTCAGTGACTTCAGTGACATGCCTTCAAAGCTCATATCATGGTGAAAGTGTGGATGTAAATGTTTGAGACTATTTCCAGCAACACCTGTTATCTAGATTAATTAGATTAGCTACATGCAATCATGCCATCGTATTAATTTTCATATTCGGAGCATCAGCTGACAAAAGGCCAACCTCTCCATGACGGTGTTGAGTGAATTGCGAGAACTTCAAGTGGTAAGAGCCTGAGCATAGCAACCGTGCCCTTCCCACATGCTATGCTGGCTACAAGGTGATGATTCAATGTCAGTTTTTCTGAGAGCTTCGTTAGAAAGTTGAAGCCATAGGCATACCTAGCTGGAAGGATAATTCCGCAGCCCCTTTTCACCAAACCATCAAGATGGATATTGATACACTGCGATGCTGGTCCGTTGCATCCTTTCAGTGAGTGATCGTCCATCCACCATCGTTTCAAATGTTTGCACTTCTTCGGCCGAGGATGTCTAGAGTCCATCGTCCAACGTTGAATCAAACAGCGGAAAGACAATGATGAGAGTGTTCTTGTTGAATAATGAGGGAATCCACTTGGAGTCCGTCAATCTCCCGGTTTTTTGAATGTCTTTTGGGATTTTTGGGGGGGTTGGGTCTGGGGAGAGGGGTGGTCATGTCGCTGTTCTTGGACCTTCGGGATGCATGATGTGTGGTGCCCAGGCCAATGTTCTATTGCAACTGGTAGCTGACAGAAATATCTCTGAGCAAGGCTAGGCCTGAGATTCTTGCAACCAAATTAGCCTGTGTTTAATGATTGTGTTTGTATGTTTGTAGGTACCCACCTCAAAAAAATGCATTCCTTTGAAAGACACTGTTGCCACGATTAATAATCAATTTTTACTTTCTGTTCTTATATCTTATGATTATACGGGCCTCTGGAAGATTATTTTTATGACCTTCAATGTTTTCTTGCCGCTGTTGCAGGCAAGAGTGTGGCAGAGTTAGGTAGCCTAAAAAGGAGTGGGTGACAAGAGGTGGGACTGAAGCTCCCCATTCAGCAGGGGGAACAGGACGACGCAACACTAACGTAAATCTGGTGGTGGTCCAAAGAAAGTGTATGAACATTTGGGAATGCACAGAAGTAGGTGAGATATTTGATTTTATATCAGTGATTCTCCATCAGAATTCCAAAGCGGAGTGGGTACCTATGGGAGTAACTAGCCACCTGTGGATCCTGTCCCCTCAAACCATGCAGAGTGGTGAGCACGGAGCTTCCTCAGGTCCGTGATAATCTTCTTGCATGGTGAGGAGAAATCAACCCAGGTGATTGGGGGAAGCCTGGATAAAACAACGGTGTTGGGTGTTAAACAATTGAAATTTGCTGACCCTTTCTTTTAAACATCGATTGAAGATGACAAAAAACGTTGGATGGTGTTGTGGAAAAGAAGTGAAGAAGACTCCTGTGTCTTCCTTGGGCATCAGAAACAAAAAGTGTTCTGGTTTGTCGAAAAAAGTGAAGTCGATGGAGAAATTTACCAAATTAGGGAAGGTTTGAAATTCCTCATACATGGTGATGCTGCTCACTTTGAGTCTCGTATGGATTTTCCCTCACCCTGAAGTCGTTAAGTTCGCAAGCAGGATCCTAGTCGTGGGCTCGAGCAACCCTTTTCTTTTGAAGCCAACATTCTGGAAAACATTGGCAATTTTCGATGCTGCCAGGTTTAATGTAGGACAACAACGTAAAGATACATGTGACATGTGGTTTAAAAGAATGCTTGGTGTTTTTGTCGAAGGTGGACATCTTGATGGACAGATCGGTGGTGTCCAATTATTGCATTCCAATCATGGTGCCTCGGATGTAGTTTTGTTTTTTTTGGTCCGCTTCATTGATGGGTGGGAAATGGTTCAGTAAACGGAAAGGTTGCCAATTTGTTTGTTGGAAGAAAGTTAAAGATGTCGAGATTTTCAGTTCCACTGGTTTTTCGTAGCGGATTTTCCGAGCTACTCTTGGTGAAAGATTCTTTGTCTTTGGCCGGGAGAAAACTCGGTAGAAGTGGAAGGTGGTTATTTGCATCTATATATATAGATATTTGTTGATCTTGATACATATCTTGGATTTATATGGCATTTTACATGCAACCGTAAATAGATTATCAATAGATCGACACACCATGTGATATGTGGTTTTGCAGATTGCAGGCGATTGATACCCATGCAAATATGATATCTATATACATAAATAATATTAAAGAATTCTAAGTATCCATGTTGCAAACCAGGGTTGGCAGTGTCGTGCTTTCCTGGTCTATCCACCAGATTCAATGGTATGTGTTGTCGACTCAGGCGCATACGCTGAAAGGCACCGAATTTCGTTTGGGGCCTTATGCTACGACTCCAGGATGGAAGGATCGAAATGCTCCCAATGAGTATCTCTAGAAGCTTCTGAGTACTGGAAAGCCGTTGGCATGGCCTTCATATGCACACTGTTGCATGTCCCGCTTTGCAACTGATACGGCTTATTGAACATATTGTTGCAGTGTGAAGGTGAACCTTTTGAAAGTACTTGGGCCTCTTATAGTGTAGACCTCTTGCAATTTTCAGATGGTTATCTCATTAAAATCCAGCTTTAAAGAGTCCTCATTATTTGTAGCCCAAGCTTCTTGTCTCAACTTTCTTCTCATATCTTCTCACTCATAATGGGCGAGTGAATTCTGGAGCTTTGTCTAACTCAGGTGGCATGTTCCCGCATCTCCTGTACAGCGCAAAGTTATTTCAGGTTTTGTCAAGGTGCAATCGGAGACCCGCCGATCGCACCGAGTTGATCGGAGGTTTTCATCGGAGTTGCAGGGGCCCAGGTAGTTCCAAACCATGGTTGAATGGATGTTGTTGCCGGCAGATGCCGGCAGGTTTTTCCATTTTCAGTTGATGACAACGGCATGTAGTTGGACTGTTTTGCAAAATTTCCTGGCTCACGATCAATCACAACACAAATTCTGACCCAAAACCAACCAAATGGCCATCCGATAAGATGGATTTCCCGGCCGAGTTCATGCCACTTGAAGTACGTAGTAATAATAAAGGTCATCATTTAGCAGATGTTCGTTCAATCATTCGGGGAGGCATTAAATCGTCAAATATGGTGTGGTTTCTGTTGGTTCAGAAGCCAAGGATTCGCCGTTATGACTCAAATGTTCCAGTGGCCTGTTCACCAAGCCGGGCTCTGATGCTCACCAATTCTCACAGTTGTGGCCGGATGGTCCAGGTTGGATGTGATAGGAATTGCACGCAGCCTTAAAACCTCTTAATTTCATTCCAAAGCACCGATTTCTTAGATAATCAAGGCGATTTTCACATCCTTTCAAATGCGTTTCAGTTCCACGTGAAAGAGCAACAAATGCAGTTGTTTGTTTTGATATGTTTCTTCTGGGCCAATGGGAAATCATTTGTTTTTGTATGTGGAATGATGATTTGGATTGTTTCTGCTGTGTTCAGATATTTGCTAGTTTATCTTGAAATGTTTGGCAAAGTCATCGACAGGTTGGGGAAGCGGTTCCAGGTTTTTCCCCTGGCCAGGTGCCGACATTATGCCGAACAGCTTCTGAAAGATCCACCAAGAGTCACAACCTTGAATATACAACTGGCGCCAGAAACGATTTAAGTCATGGCAAGTCAGGGTTTGAACATCTACCCAGGAGCAATTTGAAGGAGGTACCATGTTTAGTGATGTGTTGTGCCATGTTGTGCCCCTTTTTTGCGAAAAGCAAGTAGATGAAATGGTTCCAACTGTTACCTAGGGTAGAGGCTCTTCAATGAAATATGGTATTTTTTGATGGTCACGTTGCTGATGTGCGAATCGAACATCCAGAATCTCCTGTCCAGAACAATGCGAGACTGGAACCTGTTGGCGGGTCAATTTTAGAAGCCCCGCAATATTATTGCGAGGATTTATATAAGGTGCACTCAGGGTGAGAAAATGACCCAAGGGACCCGCAGACCCAACTATAGAGTTAACATGAACAACTCATCATGGAGCAAACAACACCGGTAGAATGGCCACTTGTTCTCAACTCACCCCATCTCACCCCAGCAAGAGATCAAACATGCAGTTTCTATCAGGAACAGAATGTATTCCAACTTTTTTTGCCTGGCTTATTGAAGCATGTGATTTTAATTAGATCCATTACCTATTCCGAGTCTTATTCGTCTCAGGTGGTCAATCTGCTGCTAAAAGCAGTGAACCCAAATGGGCCACCTCCTCGGGCAAAGGGCTCAGTACCATGCATCCCCCAACAGATGTGACATTTCAAGATCCTGGTAGGTTTGTTTGCTTGTTCCAGTCAGTTGGTTCATTTGATGTGATTGATTTGGGGCGGGGGGGGGGGTGAAATTTGAAGGATTCTGGGATTGAAACTACCAAAGGGATCAATGTAAACTCTCTCACGGAGTTAGACATCTAGATGCTAGTTAGATACTGACTTTTTTGAGATTATAGGGTACCAAATGCTACACAATGTCACATACAGCATTGCAGTGCAAATAGTACATAACCCTATCAAAACTTGCGCTAGCTTGCATACTCAGCATCCTCCCAACCACCGAGGTGGAGACCGACTACGAAGGCCGCCGTTTGGTACTGGAGGCAAGGCGGTCCAGTCATATTGTTTCCTTGACATGTCTGGGGTTGCCCTTGGAGTGGTGTGTGTTTGTGTGTGATGTAACGTAGTCCTAGTAGTAGCCCTTCTGTTTTTTTTGTGGTGAAACGCAATGAATGATATGATGATATGAATATGAACATGAAATGTACTGTAAAATACTATACACATTCGTGCAGCAAGAATGGTTTGTTGACTGCGCCCAGCTGTGGAGGGACAATTGGAATGCAACAAAAAAATCATCCAAAATGGGCCTGGAGGAAAGATGACAAAGAAAACACAAACTTCACATCACCAATGACCAGGTTTGCATGATATGTGATGTTTTGCGAACCGCCCAACTATCAGCACCTTAGCTGCTGCTAAAGGCTCTTTGGTCTTTGGCTCGATTTAAGCTTTGGCCCTTGGAGAATGATGAAGCAGAAGCCCCAGTGGACTTGGTCATCGCCTGTTGTGCAACGGATGTGCATCCATAATTTTGTTGCAATCAGTTATAGTTCTCGTGTCATACACGGTGCAATATGTACTGTACATATTGCACACGGAAGGCGCAAGAATCGACACTTTGAAATTATCACTGGATACTTAAGTGTTCAAGACTAGGTGTATTTGTTGGATAAGGAAACGTGTCTTGTTGAGCTATTCAAACACATCGCTTGGGTTTCATGACTCTCCAGGTCACCCCCCCCTAAAACCTTCCATCAGGAGAGCAGGAAGTTCATCGAGTCAGATAAGGCGGCAGTTCGAGCTGGATCGTGAGTTGGATCAACCAAAAACCTGCTGAGTTTTGGATCAACTCAGTTAACTCTTACTTCTACGTAGATTTATGATATGTTTATAATAATTCTATATAATTCCGTATTTATTTACACATGTCAATAAATGTATATATGATGTGTTTGTGTCACGCGTGTCAATATATCATCATGCCATATGCAAAATCATATCAATTTGAGGATTGAACCTGTGTTGGTCTTTTCAAAGTTTTTAGGATAAACTTTGGTAAATGTATGGACCCTGGATGTACCGGTGTCTTTGGAGGCAGCTGGCAGACCTGCCATGACTTGAACGCTATGAAAACCACAAGGGATCCCAACCATCTGGTGGAATTTGGGGCTGCGATTCTGGGTGATCCTCATATTTTCTTGGTATCCTTAGTGCCTATGATAGTTTATCAACACATTTTGCTGGAGGTAATGGAAGACACCCCATTCAGCTTTGCTCCAATAAAGAGATCAATTGGTTTTTAATGCCAAACGAAAGCTTTAAAGCTAAATCCCATGAGGTTATACGGCCACACTGCCAAAGGTATGATGTTACTAGTATGATCTAACTCTCTGAAATCTGTCACACTCTGACTTGTTGAAGTAGTTACGTAGTTATCCAGCCGGCCGGATCATACATTGATATGCTGCTTTTGACTCAGAGACAATGAGGACATATGACAATCTTTATCAAATCCAAAGAGTATGATGGAACAGATATTCTCAGGCATTTGGTTGTTCCCAACCATGGGAGGGTCTTTTTCAGCCATCCCGAATGAAACATTGAGCCGCAAAATTAGGGACGGCTCCAGGGAGTCCCCCACGCCAGGGCCTTAAACAGCTTCGCGAAGACCGTCACGTTGGCATCAGAACTGCTGCGGCAGGCCGTCCCCGGGTGAATTTGATCCAGTCTTGAGTTTGGAGTTGCAAGGAGAAATTCCATTTGCCTGTCCAATGTTATAGAAATATATAGAAATGTCATGTAAACTGGAGGAACAGCGGACAGATTGAAGTGCATAGAGAAGGAAGATGACTGTGCTGAAAGAATTGAAGCATGATTTCTACAAGACATTACACCGGAAGATGCTAAGGAAAACCAATGCTTAAGAAAAACCTTCACAATCACCTAAGAGTATTCGCTCCAAAAAGTGTATTGCTAATTTTTTGGGAAACGCCGAAGAGTCCTGCACCGGTTGCAAACATGTTTGCGCCAGGGATTCATGCGCAACTGCACTGCAATTCAGTGCTGGAAATGCTTTTGGTCAAAAGCTTAGTGATTTGGACAAGCATGTGTTGCACATGCATTTGTATACTAGCTGTTTTATCAAAACATACAGTATACCATTTACCCCTAAAAGATGTGGAATGTAAACCAAAAGATTTGGACATTGATAAATATAGGATGTAATATGATCAATATGTGCATGTATTTCTCACATCTTATCATGCAAACCTTGTGCCGAATGGTTATATGATTCAAGGGGCATCAACTCCGATTGTAGGAATGAGGTGATCGACTGAGTCCTCAAAGGCTTAGGGTTCAGCCCATGACACCAAGCTGAATAGACATTACAGGCTGTTAACAAGCACCAGTTACAGTAGGTGAGAGTTGGCTGCACCTGGGTTTGAAGGTCTTGTATATTCAAGTTTTCTCATCCCATTTGAACTAGCCCTCCCCTCCCCCCGCAAGACTAACATAGCGTCTAGTCCTTTCGAAACATGCAATGTTTCAGAAGGAAAATAGTTGTTGTTCAATATCCCGAAACTTTTTTTTGCTTTTGATCATGTCATAATATGATCAAAGTGAATGGGAGGGTTTCACTCCTTCAAAATCTAAGAAAACTGTGAGAGGTTTGGGCTAGATGATTTATCGAAACTTGAGATGATGTTAAGATGTCATTTTGGATCTAGATATAGGGGCCAGGGAAGTGGAGTATAATTTGCTTATATATTACAACACATTATTTGTTGTATATGAAATATTTATGGGAAACATCTAGCATGCTTGCCTCATCTTGCCTGGTGATGTTTGGCAGTTTCCAGGTTGGCAAACGCGTTGAGGCTGATGGTTGGATACCACCTGGGTCGCTTGGTAGGAGAGGTGAAGGGACTGAGATTTGATGATCATGTCTAGGAAATGAATGACCAATGATTATCCCAAAAACTGTGTTTGGGACTGAGTTGGAACTTCGGTTTCAAGGTTCACTTAGGTAAATTTAGATTTAGATTCCGCTGAATTTCCACCGGAATTGGGTATTGCTACCCATAGGTGGGTTGCAGCACTAGCATGGAAATAGAATCCCCCCCCCATATTGGTCCATGGTGTGGTGGTGTTTTTGGGAAGTTAGCTGCTAGCAAAGGTTCCGCTTTGGGATTTGGTAGATATCGATTGGTAAGTGCCATAATTTCGGGGGCGGTGTGTTGCTCCCAAGCTCCCATTGGTGATACAATTCGGCTGAGGTTTGGGGACATTTGCCCCTATTGCATATGAGAACTGGAGGGCATATATTTGATCACATACTGAGATAGAGATTCTTGCACATATGTATTCAATATGTTTTTTAATTTTACAATACAATCGTAATGTGCAGTGTATAGATTAATTTTTTGATATATCTATTCATCTATTTTTTATGTTGTATGACTACAGAGGCGTGTATGCAGAGCTAAGGTTCTGGAGGTTTCGCATTGCGTCCCTCGTCTACCCATTTCTCGCAGATACCAAATCTGGGCATGCATAGGGACAGGTCACAGAGCGACGTGAGTTCTCGTTGTCCTTGTGTGGGTTGTCGCTGGGAACTCGGTTTTTGTATGTTTTTGTTTGTTTTTTGGTGAAAATTGGCGTCATGGTTGCCTAAAGGCAGCTAAACAAATATTCCATGATATGTTTGTTGATGAGCGGCTCCTTACAGAGTGATCCCCACTTTCTTTTGGATGTGTCATTGTGCCACAATGGCACCTGCCCTGCCATCAGTCACTCGCACATGGCAGATGGTCGGATTGGGACATAATCCTTGGTGATTGACTTCTCAAGGCAGACCAGAGGATGTTGTGATACTGTTTACTGTTTTTCCTACTCAACAACAAGGTTATTTCCCAGGAAAGATCCACCAAAAAATTCCCCGGCCAGTTTTCACCCCCGTTGAGACCTCCTGATTTTATGGATGAAGTTCTGTGCCCAGAAAACGTACCGTTTCAAACGGGTTCAGCACCTTGCTCCAACGATGTTGCCACAGTCGATCTGCCGATCTGCAGTTGTGGAAGGTTGGACCTGCGGAAAAAAAACCGGTCGCGTTGCGCACTGCCTGTTTTGGGCTTCGGGATTTCCAAGGGGCAACTTCCAGAAAGCCAATCCTTAAACCATTTTCTTCCCACAGGCTCCAGCTCTCGGGGATGTCTTACCCAGTTTCCAAGAGACCTTCAGAATTCACACTGAAATGTGAGTCATTCCTATTTATGTATTGTTTTTGTTGGAGTGAAGAGTCAAGAGTCTTGATGATCCAGCAGTTCATCCTTTGATTGGCTTTGCAGTGACTGGAACCCCTGCCCCTATCCTCTTGCGCAGCTTCTAATCTTCACTCGGCCTGATCTCTGGTTTTGTTGAGCCATGCTGGAAGAGCAATGCCAGCGAAAGATCTTGGAAGGCACTGCACGTTTCTCGTTGCGCAAGCACATTTCTCTCTTTGCAATTTGCAAGCAAGTGTTTTTAATATCCGATGCTTTCCTGCCTTTTATTCTTGCACTACTTCAGAGGTGAAATTCTTGATCTCATGCTTGGTGCCCAAGATTTGGACCCCCCCCAAGAAGCCTACCAACCAGGTGCCATGGAGCGACTGAGAAAGGCATGTATGAAGTGTCTTTGACCAGGGAAATGGTAATGTTTGTCGGGGACCAAAAAATGGCGGAACTCTTCCTTGATTTTTTGCTATGGATGACATGGGGACCTTATTTGATCAAAATAGGTCTGTTTGGTTCTTTTGCTCACATCAATCATGTAGTTTCAATCCTATTTAGGAAAGAGTACCTAGTTCATCCTAGTTCTGACTTCTTTCAGATGGGTAGAAACTGTAGAAACCAGAGCCTAATAATCATTATTTTCCTCCAGTTTTGAAGCGAACATGATCACCTCAAACACAAATCTGGTTGAATTGGGGGCGATCCCCGATAATTCAGGCAAATGTTTTAGGTAAATTACAGTATCCTTTATTCATTTCAGCCAGATGTTCCTGTTGGGGTTCGTTTTTTGGGGGACACTAGTAGCGCGGCGTATGTATGTAAACAAAGACACTTTGGCATCAGTCAATGGGCAACCTGGGCACAATCCTGACCCCAACCACCCAAACAATTTGCATATCTCCGACGTGCATTGTTGTGAGGGCTGCAAACCCGGGATTTCCATATTTTCTAGAAGTTAAGTTTAGATAAGCTAATCACGGCTGATCCTCCCTGGGGTGATTTTTCTTAAAGTTTTATTCTTGTAATTTCACCCTGGATGCTGATGATCTGATCTGACATCTTAAGACTATGATTATGATTTGACTTGGCTGCATGTTTCGCGTTTTTTTCGCTACACTTTGGCTCAACACTGATATCGCTAATCCTCTCAACGTTTCTCAGCTTGCCATGCTTCACCCAGCTGCTTCGCCCTTGCCACTTGGGGTCCATCAGGCCAGCCAAGCTGGCCGAGAGGCCGCTCTGGCATCGCAAAGATCGAGGCGATGACGAAACGGCCCACGTCATGGGGGTTTCGGTTCAAATCCGGGTAAGTTGAAGATGGAATTTTCCACCTGGCATAGTTTTTTTGAAGTTTTCACAGGTCTTATAAGTTTATGAATTATCCTATGTTTAGAAAAACCCTTATTTTCGGAAGGAATTCCCAAGTTCCATGATTTTTCAAAGATAGCTCAGAGCTTTCCTCCGCTTGTTGAGGACAATAGTTAGTCATCAAGGTCAATATTATCAAGGTATGACTGTCCAGGGATTCTGGGGGACAGTCATGATACAACCAACCATCAAAACAGCCTCCTTGTAGCGATGGATTTCTTCATTTTTGAGTTTTTTTTAGATGATTGAGAAACGTGGACCCATCGCCCCAACCTTTTCGAAGACCTCCATTTAAAAGGTGATGGGCGAAAATTGTCCGGAAAAGGGCTTGAAGCCACACCTTGTTTGTGGTTTTACCACCAGAAACCATGCATCATGCTGCATGCAAGCGTAAGTGATTGGCCTGGTTTCATGGCTGCGGGTGCTGAAGCCATTAATGAATTCCGGTTGGGCCATTTTTGGTTTTGCAGGTTCACCCGAGTCATCCCCAATGATTCCAATGTAATGAAACCACGACCAGATTTGCCAGATTTCCTGCCGGATGATGTTTCTGACTTTCTAAAATGACCTCACACTCACAGGACCTCACGACCGACCTTGTGACATAGCTGTTAGTTAAAATGGGGGACCGTGATTTTGGGTGAGTGAGCATCAGTTACACAAGTCTTCATTTATTCAGACTCAGATGCGTTTGATGTTGGTCGATGTTGGTGTTTCGCAACCCCGGAATTTGGCGACGGCTTTTGAACCATTTAATCATGCTTTGCAAGAAACGCCCAGAACCATCAAAAGATTATAAGTGAATTGCAAAGACCCAAGACATGCCAACAAAAAAATCTTTGGAGGCTTTCTGTTTAATGACATTTACCCTACCAAAAATCCAAAAATCCTTGGATATGCACCTTTCATCCTAAGGGGACCCATACTTTACCAAATTCGCCCAGGCGTTTGAAGGCTTCCTTTCTAGCGACGGCTTCAGTACTGACACGGAGGACACCGAGCTCAAGTTTGGGATTTGGAGCCACTGAACCACGCAACTTAGTGGCCATGGGTGGCATCTTCGGCCAGGTGGGGGTGTTGGCTCCCCAAGTCATTGGGGACAAGGTAGGAAAGTGGTTTCAGCAGCCAAGCATCAGAATGGAACTGATGTTTTTTTCACAAGGTTCCGGTTACAATGTTACAATTTCGTTATAAATCGAAAGTGTATTTGATCCAAGAGGGGATATTTCCGAGATGGCATTTGTTGTCACTTAGACCCAAGCGAAGTTAGATAGCCCTGGCCTCTCAAGAGGGAGCACCTTGATTATCTTGATGGCCCAATGCATGGGAGCGTTTGACTTAGCTTTTTTAATAACAAATTGGTGCATTGGTTGCAAGATGTTGCACCACTTTTTCCTCAAATAGTCGCATAGACAGGCGAGTGTCCCCGAATACTTTGATGGCAAGGCAGGGTGTTGGGTAGCAAGATGTGTTTTTAGTTGATGACTGGGCAAAAGGACGATGTGTGGATTGATATTGCATTTTCTTCAACAGATATAGTACATCATCCATCCATCCATCCTTCATGGATTGAAGACTGATAAAAGAATAGGTTCTATACATCCGCAATTGGTGGAGTCTTCTCATTGCATCCAGCCATGGTGTGTGACATTCCCACCAGCTACTTGGAGTCCTGGATGTTTTTTGAGATCTTCAAGCAAGTTTGAAGTTACAACATTCCCCACAGACACTCAAGTCATTTAAGGTGCGTTCCATGGGATGCTTTCGGGTGGATAGGTGGTGTGGATCACTGGTGCCTCTGGCGGTTTCGGTGAAGCATTAGCACTAAGCCTGGCGCAAGATGCGTTGCTTGGGCTTGCAAGCTTTTATGGAAGCATCTGCCTAGAAACCAGCAGATTCGCCCCTAGTGTGGGAGAACCCTATTGCCATCTGGTTGATAAGAACTCATTTTTACACATGGTGTCTTGATTTTCTGATGTTTCTTAAATTCTATGGCTGATACGATTTCGCTGTATCCCCTACCCTCGATGCCAGTCAAATAGTCATGTGTTCACTTTTATTGGTTGCGTCTCTTGTGAATCTTCACTCTGCGCTGGCATCTTGCGACAGAGTAGCTATATAACTGGTTTCAATCTGGAACTACCGAGTAAGACCATTTCTTGCCACATCTTGACTCACAACACAAGAGCCATCGATTGAAAGATGTTTGAACCTCAAGTGGCGGCGTCATGCCAATCAGTATCTATTTGACCTATAATTACTAAATCTTACCGATTATCTAAGATTTGAACCTTAGGTGAATGCATGATTATCCAATATATATATATATATATTTGCAAGTAATCAAGTACTTCTTTGGAGGAAGCTGAACAGAATGCAATCAAGAACAATCATGTGACCAGGCCTCCATTGTTTGTGTTGCTTTTTTTGACTGTCGGATTTTGGAACGATGCTCTGCGATGTACATGGTTACATGGTCAACTGTAAAGCTTCCATGCTTGCGGGATAGTCTTGTAGTCACATGTGTTGACAAGAACCACTGGCAAGGATGATATTGGTTTCACGCTCAATTTGGGGGGAAACCCTGCTTGACCAGCTAGTCTTGTTTGTTTGTGAAATGTTTTTTGTGTTTTGGGTGTCTGCAGGGCTTAGTTATAGGTAATGACTTGAAGCAATTTTCGGTCCGTTTTTGACCACAACCAAAGGAATTTGAAGGGCCTTATTCTGAGTGCCCGACGCCAGGACATGGGTCTGTGGTGGTAGACTGGGACATGACAAACCCGGCCACAGCGGAAAATGTATTCAAGCTGTGGAACCAAAGGTGAAAAATGGGTTACTGCATTCTGTTTTTCTGGATGTCCAGTATCATCCAGTAAGGTATTGCATCATGTTTTTTTCAGCTCCGGAATTCTGGAATTGAAATTTGGCTCGCAAAAAGCCACACAATGATGTGCAGTGAGTGAACTGAACCGGGCAATGTGCTATTTCGATGACTCTTCCTGGGGCGTTATACTCAGATTCAGGGCATTGCTCATTACACAAAAACCAAAGTATATCACACCAAAAGAACCTCTCTGAACAGCAATTTCATTTCTATCATTGGCCTTTCATCCAGGATGCGCTGGAAAGAGTCAAGGAAAGCTGTCTAAAGATGGCACGTGAATTGCAGGCCTGGATGACTGGGGTTCCTTGGGAAGTCACTCCCGAAATGAAAAGTAGAAACCTCGAAGCTACAGGGTTGAAGCACCCAAAAGTTCCAGAGATTTGGAATTTTTGAACAAAATGTCTTTCATGTATAGTCGTTGCAATCTAAAAGTCACTAAGTTTGGTCGTGTGATACTTTTGTGCGCAAGGTCAAAGTCTTACCATTAGACTTGGCCAAGATCGATAGCCTTCCTCAAGCAGCTGCAGAAGCGAAGAACTTCTTTGGTGAAGTTGGTATATTGAACACATGGTCTTTGCTTCAGCTTAAAATTGTTGGTTCTGTGGATGGATGACTGAAATTGGGTCAAAATTAGGGATGCCAAACATTTGAGGGAAATAGTGTGAGAAGAAGCACCTACTGTTCCACTGGTGCTTGGACGGGCATCAACAGAACGTGTTTGAAGACCTTAGTTATGACAGCCAAGATCTAGTGGTTTGGTACACCTCGGTCGTTCCCACAGAAATTCCATTCAGGTTGGGAATGGTCATCAAATTGCCCAGCCGTCATCTTGAGCCGCCCTGAAAACAACTTCAGGATTAATAACGGTGGCATTGGCTTTAGGGGCCTTGGTGAAGAGACAGAGATTGAGATTGATCAAATGGTGATGAATGTGGATTATTTCAGTGGAGTGGTGCTTACCAAAAGCTTACTTCCTGATGCTTGGAGAAGTGTTGGAGAAGGTTCCACCGTGAATTCCAGAACTGGCTTGGACACATGGGATTTTTCAAACGACATGATTAAAGGCTATGGCTGAAGACATCGTGAAGCAAGGTTTCTAATATTTGGTATTTTGCCTGGGCAAGTATTGCTGCCAAGTAGAATGCAAAGCAGGTGCCCAAAGGAAGCGCGGTCTTATGAGCAACAACGTGTCACCAAAAATGACGCGTCGGGCGAGAAAATGCTGCAAATGCCAACAAAAAAAGCAGCGCCACCTCCAACACACTGCAGCGAGAAGCAAATATTGCAGCACATTGTGGCGGCCGCTCCATCAGGTAAAATCATGTACTGTAACTGTAAAGTCAATATGCCATGTGAAGTTTCGTTGAGGACGGGGGAGTGCAAAAATGCTAAACATGCTGCAGATTGCAACGCAATGTGAATTCCCTAGATTTTTCAATTATGAGTTTTTTAACTTTTCAATTGGTTGCTTTCTTGTTTGGGATTTTACGCGTAAGGGCATGAACTGCTGCAAATGAACGATGAACACCGGATCGCAGTTAGCAAAAGATTTTGGGAATTGGACCGCAAGGCACTGCAAAGGATCAAAGTATGCCCTCATGAGTGTTGCTGGCCTTCTAGCAAGCAGACAATGCTGCAAGTAAGGGTGCGAAACAAGCTTATTGAGGATTGGAAGCCGGGAACATTAGAGCAACAGGCAAAAAGGTTTATGCAGGAATCCTTTCATATGAGGTCTTGGTTGGTATTCATGGCCTGAAAGCATGTCAACCGATACAGTGAACTCCCAAAACCGGTACCTTAACCTGATAGATGAGTAGCACACAGAAGAGCAAAGAAG
This sequence comes from Breviolum minutum Mf 1.05b.01, assembly GCA_000507305.1. Classification (NCBI taxonomy): domain Eukaryota; class Dinophyceae; order Suessiales; family Symbiodiniaceae; genus Breviolum; species Breviolum minutum. Next base: position 181,977 of record DF239466.1, on the reverse strand, counting down.
CTTTTTGCAGAACCTGTTGAGTCGAAAGTTGTGGAAGCATACTCTTGGACTGCACATGTCCGATTGTCAAAATTTCCCGGGCCTAGGCACTCGCCAGACCGATACCCAGCCCGATACCCAACCGATACCCAGAATTTGACTTTTGGATCCCAGGGAGTTCCCAAAACACACCAACACCCATTCAAAGCCAAGCCGCGAAGAAAATGAAGTGGTACGAAAATTTCATGCACAAGCAAAGGCATTGAGCCACTGCGCCCTGCTGATATATGATATAATAATGCTTGGATACTTGCTGTATCAACGGGTTCAGGATGTTCTACATGATGCAAACCACTGCGAAAAATCCTCTTCCAAACTATTCTGAAAGATGCACATCTCTGCTGCAAAGAAACATAAAGAAACAACCTGCCAACCAACCAAAACCCGAAGGCTTAAACCCAAACCAACAGGCGCAGAATCACTGCGAAAAAAACACCAAACTGAAATCCAGAACTGGGCCCCAACATGCCCCAACTCTAAGTCCAAACTTTACCCCATTTTACTGCAGTTTAGTTTTGGGAAATTTGTGGTAAGGCTGATTCTTCTTGAATCCTAGGTGCATCTACAGTAGTTGAGTTTGGCATTTCGCGTTTTAAAAGCTTCTTTGGACCTCCGTGACTGGGGTCTACCTGCCTTTCTTATGTTAAACTGCTTTGTGATGCAATCGCAGAAGAAGATAACCTCATGTTATCCGCATGTTCCAACCATCATGATTCTAAGGATTGGTTGGAGAAAGGCCAAGGCCATGTCGTGCAAGCATCTCCTGCTGATTTATGGAACTGAAAACACTGAAAGCTTTGTTTTGATTGTTTTGGTGGCATACGGCTGGTCCTTCCAAATGGTGTCATACCCCAAAATCGTTTTGTTTATAGGGATTTTAAGCATGACTTTCCCGGCATCTTCGGGCATCTTGGAGGCTCCGGGTTTTTCCACGAAAAAACCCATGATCAGGTCTCCTCCGTCCAGGGTTTTTTTGGACTTCCGGGTCGCACCGCTTATGCTGCTGCAAAGCATGCAGCTCTTGGATTCTACGACTCCTTGCGGGCCGAAGTGGCCGATCGAGGCGGCTATGAAAAAGCGGGGATTTTTTGGGGGAAAAACCAAAAGGCGAAAACGACAAAGTCATCCCTCAAACCGTCTCGTCACTTTTCCAGACTTCCCATGAAAAATACCTTCAAGTCTCTCATTTGCTGAAAGTCTCAAGGGGACTTCAACATTGAACATCCACAATAAAGAGCTAATATAAACATCCACCTATACAGCTGATATAGCTGTTCATGGTGAGCTGCAGGCGTTTATGTGACAACAGTATGTCCCGGGCAACTCGGAGTTGCAATCAACGATGGAAGCCCAAGATGTTCAGGAAGAAAGTTCCCGGATAGACTCCAGATATATAAGCGTAACAAGATGTTAAACATGTGCAGTTATGATATACTAATATACATACGGCTCTCAATTTTCAAAACACAACGTCCGCGAAAATAATTACATGGGATATCGACGTCAAGATGTAAAGTGTGAAGTTGACCATCTGAGTGGAAAAATCGTGAGGTTTGGTATGCTCATACTGGGCTACCAGGCATAAAGATGTTTTTAGGAAGCAAACTTTTCGAAGTATAAGAGAAATAATTTGTACCTGTAAGATTTTTGCAATTATCCACAGTGAAGGTCCTCCTGCCCCTTTTCCGTCTCTCTCAAAGGTGAGGGTCTTGTTCAGTTGGGGTGTCTCTTTGATACGGTTTGGAGCCATGCCCAGAGAGGGAGAGAGAGGAAACTAAATGCATATAGGGGCTGGCGTATGCTGGTGTATGTTTCATCGCCATGTTGGTTTGCTTGCTGTTCCTCTCTCAGACCTTCCCTGGTGAAAACGGGGCCTTGCACAACCTCATCGTGCTGATTGGCTGATTGCAGCTAAGGTACATAGCAACAGGTCACAGTCAAAATGCTGCAAAGGGTGAGGGCGTGAAGTATCCCGAAGGTCACACAAGCATCTTGGTGCTAAACGCGATGTCACCTATTTACAAGATTGGCTGAAGTTTCTCCATGACAAAATAAATCGCACAAAAAACAATACACTTCGTGCGAGTGTTTGTTTTTTGGATCTCCTCATCTCAAGAAGCGACGGAGAGATCTGAGAATTTTCGAGGCAAAGGCGTCCTACCAGAAGTCCTTGCTCCACAAGTTCTGAGAGGCTTGCCTTGGGACTAGATGGAAGGAGTCTCTTGATGTGAGGTGGTTCCTGGAGCACGACCCGTGAAAAAGTGGAGACTCCACTTTTTTTTTAAAGATAAAGATAAAAACCACGATACAAAAAAGAGTGTTTTCTGATAGACTCATAGATCGTGAAATGCCATATCTATTCCATGTCCTAGCTAAAATCATTTGAGGGTTTCTCCTTCGTTTGATGGAATATTGTCGTTGTGATGATTCGTTGGAGGTCAACCCAAGAAAGGACATGGATTGAATCGCCCGTTCCCATCATAGGGGACGGGTCCATTTGAGACCATTCATGCAACACCAGACTCGGGCAGACCCGCAGTTGAGAGCACTTTAAAAGCAGGCTTACTTCAAGTAATCAATTGATATCCATTGTATTTGGAAGTAGGTTTTGATGGACAAACAACATTAAATTGATCATAATATATCATAATGATAAGCAAAATTCGGGCCACCTTGCCAGAACCCTGCCCCCTTGGTGTTTTCCGGGCTGGAGGCATCGCCCAAAAGCGTCCTGAAATGGTGCCAGCTGCCTTGGATGCACGGGCTGCGCGGGTCTTGCGCAATTGTTGTCCACATCTCTTGTTCTGCACCTGGGCAGGTTTTGACACCGAAAAGAAAACGATTTGTGAAATCTGAGTGTTTGTTTTTTTTCTATTACATTTAATTATCGGGTCATTTCATGATGTAACAATATGTAACATATATACGTATAGTCGTTTATATTATGATTCCTGATTTATTTGTGTGTGTGTGTGCGTGTGTATTTTGTCATCATTTATTGATCTATAATGATCTATACGTCTATTTAATTTGCATCTGATTTATTGATTCATTTACATGGCCAATTGATGCCAATTACCTAGTTCAGCAGTCCATTGTTTTTTGACTTGTTTAATTCTGTCATCTAGTAGGGCGGAGATTCCTTTCAACAGCCAATGCATCATATGTATCTAATATATCATATGGCTGGTTCGGCTCTTGAGCAACAACTGGATAAATTTCAAGGTGACACCTCAAGCTATCAACACCTTCCAAAAGGTTGATTGTGTCATCAGTCGGTTTTTGTTTCGAGGCATTATGCGTCGACGTGCTCAAAAGGAGGCACGACAACGTAAGGCACATGAGTTGACAGAGAAGAAGTCCGAATGACTTTCGGAGGATCTCGGAGGTGTCTCATGATGAAGCACCAAAATAGAACTTCAGACTGTGTACATATATGGGGAAAAGGCACTGAAGGTACAAGATGAAATGGGCTTTTTTGGTGGCATTCATCAATATTACAAATATTTATATAGTAATTAGCACAGAGTAACATAAATGTTGATTGTTGTATACGTGTGAGTACCATATGTTACGTTAGTTTTTACAAGCCTTTAGCGTACATAGATAGTGATAGTGGTTTATGTAATTTTACGTGTGTTGTTCACAATGTTTGGAAATGCATTTAGTGTGATAGCTTGTGTAAGATGTCGAAGGGGCAGAATGTGAACATTCTATCTTGTTCGGGATGGCGATGTTGCGTATACCCTTTGTATGTACACCAGTTTGTCCCTATACATCGTTTGTCCCTATATTATACACATATGCAGGTATGTACACGAGACATTTGAAGATATCTTCGAGAGTTTACAGCACGCATGTATACATAGAGTACCCATGGCCTTGACCACTACATATATATATTGCCTACGGGATGTTGTTTCCGTGTGACTTTATTTTAATCTCACCTTTTTTGGGGTGTGGTTGAAGCATAAGTCTTAGACAGGACAATGCCTGCAATGGCTTTTCGGAGACAGATCCTCCGTTTCGGTCGCCGGAGTGAGTGAGACGTGCTCCTCCAGGAAGTCTCAAAGTTGTGACATCGCAAGTGGCCTCAATTTCTTTGATGTTTGTAGATTGGGCGCTGCTCCCTTGCCCAATCCATTCACGCATGTTCAGCAAAATTGCCATGGAATCCATGCATGTCAAAGCCCTGTTTATTCCTGTCCTTTTCAGACAATCAGAAAAACCTCGTCCCCACGCTGCAATGACAACTAGCAAAAACTGAGCTCCTCCTCATTAAAATGAACAAAATGAAATGCATCATAAAAGTAGCAACGTGACTAGATTTGTGACTGGAGACGTGCGCCCAATGTATAGACTGACATGACATTTGAATACATTTGAGCGCAGCATTTCACGACCAAGGGGAAAATGCAGCTGGTGCGCTATACAAAAGACGGTTTGTTGAACCACTTTCAAAGTTTGACCACCACATTGACTAAAGTTTGGCATGGATTCTGCCGCTCCCCCGTTACAAAACGCATAATTTATTGTATTCTAGCTGGAGGAGAAAACAGCAGCAATGAATTTGATGAAATTCCTCCTTTGCAATTTTGTCCAGTCATTCTTGGGGAAAGATGATGCTCATGCCAAACAGCCGAGTCTCACAGCAAATTTTGCCTTTGCTTTGGTAGGAATGTGGAAGTCAATATGGAAGTCACACAATTCACTGGGAAGGAATCGACCGCGATCGTCGTGAATAGTGTTAATTGACGAAAGGTTACCAAAGGCCAAAATGCTGCGAAGCTGTACAAGGATGAATTTACTAGTAGAAGTTGAAAAAAGGATGAATTAAGTTGAGGTATGGTGGGTTATTTTGCAGGAGGGGTTATCTAAGGCACCCACCATTGAAAACATGTGAGTGATCTTTATGAAGAGGTTTCCATTTGTTTCTTTACCGGGTAGTTTCGTAGTTCTCCAAGATCTTTTCTTCGAACATATGCCTCGAAGAAGCATGGTAGTAGAGACTCTTCTTCTGGGGCCCCATCCTCCACCATGAATGTAAGAAGATGTAAATCACACTTGGAGGAAAATGCCTGGGAAACCTTTAATGAAAGCGCGTAGTAGCCATATAGTACCCAAATTGACCAAAGCAAATTGGAAATCGGGAAAAAAAATCACATCATGAGGGCAAAATAGCCAAAGGCTGAGGCTTCAAAGTCACATGTGATGTTGTTTGCAATTGGTACTTTCCAAAAGCGGCCTAGGCCCAGCAAGCAGCTCTGGCAAGTGATTGATGATGAGTGGCGTGTGTCGCCCCCCACTTCTTTGCAAAACTTTGATTCTGGGACGGACTGTTGTTGGGCAGTGTGGCTAACGCTTTCCACTATTTCTAGACATCCCACCTTTTCGTAGGATGGTTTTAGCATCGTGCAACAATCCTACCTTCTAAGAGATTCTAAGCGTCTATCGGAGCAAACGTCTGACTGGTCAACTCACCATCTCTGAGGACTGCTTCCCCAACTCCCTGTTACACCTGACGCCGCCTTCCACTGCGCCTGTAGCGCCACGAGCACAAGCACCGCCACGTGCAGCAGGGAAGCCTGATTATCCACGGCCCAAAGTGGCTGAAACTTGTCATCTCGTTACGCCAAGCTGTAAAACCACTTCAACACTACACCACCAGAAATCCCCAAAACTTGGCAATTGGATGAGTCTTGTGTTTGACATGTGACATCGGATGACAGCTACAAGGTGATACCTAGATGCGCAAAGTCATTGAAACCCCCATGATGGTGACGCCAAAACTGAAACTAATTTTAGGTACCTGGAATGCATACATTTGTTCCCCTGCCAATTTCCAGTTTCCAAAAGCTTTAGGTACCATCTTTAGATTTTCGTTGGCCATAGAGGTTTGTTAATCGATTAATTCAGTTGACCCACCCTTAAGAGTCACAGAATCCACTTTCCAACTATTTATAGTTACTAGTAAAATATAAAGAAGCAAGTCAACGTAGATATTTCCACCACACTTAGGACATTCTTCCTGGCTGGCAGTTTTTTGTTCTCTTTGTTGGCTACTTTAAACATGATTTCTTGAACATGATTTCCGTCAGCTTTTCTCGACCAAGGACGTGTTCTTAGGAAAAACCTGTGATGTAATCAATTTCACCAATGTCTCTGGGCATCAGAAAGAACTGGAAGAGTTTTTACGGCGTTTTCAGCACCTTGGAAGCGACAAAAGTACTTTTTTTACTATCTTGATCATCATTGAATGAGATGGTGAATCTGTTTTTTTAAAGAGACTGTAGGTGCAGATTGTGAAGGCTGTATATTAGAGAAATGAAATATGTTTAAATATGTATCAATTGGTATTATAATATATGTATTTATCAGTGTAAATATAGATATTTGATTCAATTGGTTATATCGTTTGCAGGTTTTACATATTGGCTGAAAGTTCTTGAAAGGATCTCCCATACAAATCATCCATTGGCAATCTGAACATCACCTTGTTCCCGAGCTCTCTTTATAATAGTGAGATTGTCCAAACGTTCAAAGAGCATCATTTCCATGCTTCAATTTGTTTGAATGTTGTTGATATGCTGTTGATATGAACCGTTTGGAGGTGGTGAGTCAGTTAGAGCACTGGCGGCCGCCCCAGACGCTGAGATGTTCATCCTGAGGCGACCAGTGCTGCTGAAAGGATTGGCAAAGAGATGTTTTCCAGGCACCTGGACCTTTGACCATCTTCAACAACGAGGCGTTTTGGGCGTTTGGCCAAGGCTGTGGATTCGTTTTGGCCAGAGAATCCGAAGACAAGTGAAATTCAACTACGGTTGCTATATTGATCTTTAAAGCGAAAAAATATGCGGAGGAAACAAGGTTTCCTATTCATATAAAACAATAAGGTAAGCTACTCTCAGTTGGTCTTCTTTGTATGGTATGGATGCCGAATAGTGCCGAGGAGCCGAAGTTAGAGCCAAGTCCCATGCCAGAAGGAACCATTTGCCCAACAGGAGGAATTAGAGCGAAAGCCTATGATCAGCTGTAAGCAGAAAAGAAGACTGTAGAGGATAATTTTTAAACGAGCTGGCATCTCACTTTCTCCTGACATGGTGGGAGATGGATACATGGTATACACCCAAATTGTATTCTTTGCATCCCGCAATCCGATCGAACAAAACACACTTGAAGCTGCCGGCCAACCTTTCATTGGGACGGAGGCGGTGCTTTCAGTATCAGTTCCGTTATACATATAGACAGATACGGCCGCATGCTTCTGCAGGAATCGGTGGTAAATGTGTGGATTCTGTGCTTTGGGAGTCTTTTGTTTATCATGATCACTCGTTGAACGCGAGTGAAACCACTCTCCGAAAGTAGGTGATAGGAGATGATACGCCTAAAAAGATTTGCCCCTATAAACAACTGCCTTAAAGGAGTTGTGCCATCTACCTTGCAGTTGGTGGTTTCATGGAAGACACTATTTTCGAAACCTTGTGGCCATTGGTTCATGCACCTTGTAGGTGGAGATGTCGTAGTGGATGGCGTACGCCTCAGCTCGGAAGATGGATCCACTTTTCACTATGCGGATCAGCTACTTGGCGGGATAGAGTCAGTGTTTTTCAGCAGGTGAGTCATTACCCCTTCTCCCACAATCCATGGAAGTGGAAACCTACCCCAAATGAAAGCAAACTACGAAAAAAGAGGGAACCATTTTTCACTGAACCATGATTATGGGAGGAAGGGTAATCTGACTGCTTGCCATTTGGTATTTTCCGAAGCCAATCCTCAAGAGAAACAAGTAAAAGAGTGCTGGACAGCTCAAAACATTTTGTTCCCATGTGTTCATTGCACGGGTGCTCCCAAGCGCTACCGCCACTTCTATCTAACACCATAGCCAATGCTTTGAAAAAGAAATGCAGAAAATTGTTTAACACAATTTGATGGGACACTAAGGTGCGATGCTGCAACTCCATTGTTAAAATTTGTTCCCTAAGGTCGAAAGATGTCTGTTTTAACGACTGCTCGGCTCATCACCAGCTTGCAGCTCCCATGTCTTTAAGTGACTTCCTGACCTCTGTGCGGACTTCAACGTCCTCAAAGGGCTTGTACCTTTGGGCGGTATTGCTTCAGTCGGAGAAGGGAACAATTTCAAAAGGCGCATTGGCTCAGAGGCGGGATGAGAGTCTACCATTCATATGGTGAATGTCTTTGTCTTAGACTTCCAGTATGTTTTGACCGCAAAATGAAACCAATGATGTTGAATTATCATTCATATTTTTGTATATCATTTTTATTAAAAGATTACACCGAAAGACGCATATACACACACAATGTGAGACGGCAAGGAGCCAAGCCCACCAGATAGAGGGAGGGATGCGTATAAGATATTCATAGATATTAAATATTCATACATACAGTCCATATGGTCGGCGCACCCAAAGTATTACAGTAATTTAGTCATATTTAACCCATTTCTGTGATATAGTAACATCCAACAGCGACATTGAGGGCAGCATTTTGCTGTACCATTTCCCAGTTGGGATGGCCACAAGGCTGAGTGAACTTGACGCTGCAGATTGGGAAACCATCAGGCCTTCGGAGTGAGACAGCGGGTCTAGGATTGGGGGGGTTCCGATCCCTTGAAAAAAGGGTTGAAATGGACATAGGTTGACAGGCTTTGCGGCTAAAATTCGTTTTGGCAACAGAATTTGTTTTAGTTTTCCTCTTGTTCATCTTGTTCTTCAATTGAAATCATGAATCTTGAATCAGATGAGGCAAAAAAATCGGAAAACTGAAAGCACACCCATCACAATTGGCAGAATTGACTCTACCTCAATCGATTATGGCAACGATTTTTGAAGGGCAAATGCTAAATGCAACATGCTTGTTGTGGACATTGTTCAAACTAGTCGTAGCAGTTTGGAAAAATGTGTATTTACATTTTTTATTCATATATATATATATATACTTTTTATTCATATATATATATATATCTGTGTTGGTTTTTTTAATATGAATATAGAGTGTGTTATGTTACAGAAGTAGCACCTTCTACTCGCTTCAGGCAGTTGTCAGAGATCGGAGACTTGGGACACTTGAAGAAACTGCAGCTCTTTTGCAGCGTCCAAGGGACGGTCACCGCGTGCCACTATGAAGCATGGCTGTGTCATTCTTGCAAGGGAATCCATCGTATACAGAAGGGGATCCAGTGAATCAGGACGCAAAGGGATAGCCCATAAACCAACCACTGAAGGCTCTGTTTGACTTTCGTCTTGATTTATTGGGATGTTTCCTCAGCCATCATGATCCTGCCATTGCCCCAATGTTGGTGACTGCATGGGCCCCTATCATAAGTTCTGATTCTTTTCTTCATAGCGTGCCAGCCATCTCATCAGTGTGACCATAGTGTCATCTAGCTAGCTCATTATCAGCATCATGTGTTAACATCGCTAACATCTATCATATGGATACAAAGCTCTTCAGCTGAGCAAATTCTTCGCAACCCACACACCACACACCCAAACTTGGCTGAGTCATAAGATCATAACATCCCTCCATCATTCTGAAAAGTAAGACGCTGAAGCTCCGAAGTTTCCAAAAAAAACAACAACACCCAAAAACACGCAGGAAGAAACTAACATGGAAACCAAAAATGTAGACTTTTCCTGTTTAAACCTGGTGAATTTTTAGGGTGGAACTATGGGAACTTTGTCCGGTTTTGTACGATACAACAAGTTCTCCGAACGAACGAGAATCGAGGATCAGAGCCAGAACCTCTTCTTTCAGCTTCAGGGCACCAAGAGGTGAACATCGGGGGACGGGCAAAACACTCAAAATAGAGAAATCTCCAAGAAAAAAAATATACAAAATAGGTGGAAAGTTACAAAGTTTGTTGTTGTGCCAGGTTTTTGTTGATGCTTGTGGTTATTGATGCCCAAGAATAAAGTCAAGACACAACATTGCAGTTGCTTTGCATTGATAGTTGCCACCACAAAGAGGCAGAAGGACTGTTTTGCAACACATTCAGGCGTAGGATTGCGGCAATGTTTTTCCCACCAAGTAATCTTAAGGCCATATTGTCCAAGTAAAAATCTATATTATTGTACAGTTGCATCCCATTTCTTTGTTCATTTCAGCCATTGGCAGGTTTATTCTTTTTCCACCCCTGGTGGGTGCCAGTGCTTTACTGCCTTTCCCCATTGCTCATCCACGTGACCGTTGTGCACGTACAAAGCTCGAGCTCAATCGTCCGTCCGCATCGAAGCAATCCCATTTGGCGCATGGTCAGGGGATCGAAGTTATTGTGGAAGCAGGGGCACCTCGACTCCTGTCATTTGATGGGTCCCACACCTTCACGAGGTCATTTGTTGAAGCTGTTGAAGGTACAGATGTATGGTGAAGGTACAGAATGTATGGTAAACATATGGAAGTGGTAGATATATTGAAGGTCGTGGAGCATGTGTGAGGCCAACAAAAAAATTGCCATCCACCTTCATTTGCCAAGGATTGTTTGTTCCTCCCACAGAGCCTTGGACTAAGAGCATTTGCAATGGAAGTTCTATGTTGGATTAGGATTGTCACGATTCATGAGTTCCCAAATGTTTTGGAAGATTTTTGTGGTGACCTGTGATTTTTGTGGTTGTTAAAAAAAAATGGTGAGCTAATAAGGTATAAAAAGTTTACCAATGGAACTTGATATGTCGGGAAAGATTGCATGTTTGGAGCTCTGTGGAATGGTTTAGCAACCATGATTTGCATTTCTCTTCGGAGGGAATGTCAAAGTCTTCCATAAAGGGCAGTAGGGATCAATTTTCCCAAAAGGCAACGGAAAATTTAAGGAAGCATCCATCAATTGACCAACCAAACCATCAATCAATCCGATTCGGGACTGGCTCCAAGTGGGATGGATTTGTTCCGAGGATGTGGTGGCACCATGCATCTTGGACATGGATGATGGCCGCATCACGTGGTGTGTTTTTTTTGGGTATCGGTATGTTTTCATGCATGCAAATCAACAATCAGGTGGTTGATGGTGGATGTGCAAAAGAGCTGATGTGTAATCAATGTATATAATCCTAATGGTGGGGCACATGAGCAGCCACGGATCAAGATTTGGATGAACATCAGATGAACTACAGCTTGAGAATTCAAGGGATTCCTGCCTAGAACAGCAGGGGGTCGGTGTATGAGACGAAGGCAATGATTCATGTTCAAAGAACTGCGACCCTCCGGATATCCAACTTGAAGGTGGAGTCCTTGGGTCCGGAGAACATCTCCTTGTCCCTATGGCTTCATGGTGGTGCTTTAGATCAACGACCTTGGCCTTGGCCCACTTACCTCGATGCGATACCACAAGCCCTGGCGCATGAGCTGATTCGGGAGCACCCTGGGTGGCAAAAGTAGATCTGGATGGTGGTTTCCAGGGGTATAGCAAACCATTACTAGGGTATATAGGGGATGAAAAACTACCCAGTTATATTGGGATTACAATCAACCCATGACTAGGTGGTGGTTTCTAATATTTCTTATTTTGACCCCTACATACTTGGGGAAATGATCCAATTTGACGAATATTTCTAAGAGGGGTTGAAGCCACCAACTAGTAATATCCTGATAAACTAACATAGCACCTGCCAGGAGGCTTTGCAACAAGAAATTACATCTTCCCATCCCAGTGATTCAGGTGCGTTCGTTTCAAGGAGTGTAACCAAACATATCTGTTTTAAAAAACAAATGATTCATTGATATCTCATTGACATTGACTTATTGCTTTTTAGATTCCACTTTGGGCTTGGAATCTTGTACTCAAGAACAAACTGAAGGTGGTGGGCCCACAGTTCCGCCAAAGCTCTCGCCCAGGTGGGAATTTTACTTGGCCACCCACATTGGCAGCTTGTTTCGTATGAGAAGATCATTGCGAATTCCACTTGGGGTTTTCAAGGATTTGACACTCATCGTAACGGGTACTAAAACGTGACATTGGTAGGGAAAAGGTGGGCTCTTGCTTGGACATGAACATTAAAAAAGGTTTCAAGAAGACAAAATTGAGAGACTTAAGAACTTCTCAAGCGATTGAAGTAGACAAAGCCTCAGAAAGTCCTAAATTGAAAATATGTACCAGACGATTATGTTCCTGTGAAATCTTCCTATGGAATCCTATCAGCCAAGGTTATGGGCCAGAATTGGAACCTTGGGGTGCAAGAGACAATCTCGGACTGAGTTGAGCAAAGTGATCTTAGTTGACCTCCCGAATTTTATGAGGGAAATTATGGGAAATCTAAGATAAAACAAGCTTGCTTCATGATGTTTTCAAGTTGTTGAAGGCCAGATGTATAGCTGGATGATGCGCAATTTTGAGCACAACGTTTGGGCACCCATGTGACAGAATGGTAAAGAGATGCTGTGGCAGGCTAAGTGTATTGAAGCACATGGGTAGCGCGCACCGTTATACAATTCCATGCAATTCCGTTTCGTGCTTTCAATAATTGATTTTTCAACTGTTTTTGTACTCAATTGTTGATTCCTGAATGTCAGCGATCCGCCGTTGTTGTGCCTTTCGGCACCCGGTTCATGGGCACAATCCATTTTCATGAGTCCATTTCTCCGAGGAACTGTTCCTTTTGTGGTTGCGATTTCCATCCAGTCCCTAGCAGAATTTCAGAAAGTCGCGTTTTTGTTTTTAATGTAGTTCATTTCAAGCATTTTTTGATATCACGGGGTCTATATCAATCTTCAGTTTGCAACCAATGACTTTCAGAAGTCTGATGCAGCGCACTCTACCATGGAAAACACAAGGAAAAGTACAGTACATATCATGCAGATTGAAAACGTGCAAGACGCGAATCTCAATGATACGTGAAATGATGTGAAATATCCTTCAACTTGTTTTCTCACAACCCAAGACAATATGTTCGACCTGAACTTGATACCAGGCATTGCTATCGCACCACCACTCCGGTGGCTGCACTGTGGCACACTGCTGCTGCAACATGCAGTTCGGTTGTTGCCACCACAGTGGTTGCCATATTTTTTAGGACAGCGACATGGGGATTGGGGTGTTGCCTCACATCATGCAAAAGGGAAAGTCAAACACAGAATGCTGAAGCCAAAAGATTGCCCAAGCAACTTTGATAAGGACGTATTTTATTTGAACTAAAGGAGGTGTGATCAGTTTATGGTTCCATCCAACTGGTCAGGGTTTATCTACTAGGATTGGAACCAGTGCCAGATCAGGACCATTAAAGGACACACCCATCTCTTCATTTTGGGGAGCCCTTCAATGGTTCATCAGTTGACAAATATGATCATGGCTAGTCAACCTACCCCCACCTAACGCCCCCCCCAGAAATAAGGGTTTTATCAAATAATGGTTTTATTCAGGGAATCCCATGGTTAATATACCCTCCCTGAAACTAACATGGCTCCTGAAAATTGATGGTTGGAAGATGTTTTTCCTATTGGGAATGCCTATTTTCAGGGGCTATGTTAGTTTCAGGGAGTGTAACAGATATGACCATTCTCCCATTGCACCCCAGGAGCCTTTGATCCACAGCGCTTTCATGGCCTGGACCTTCGGCGGGCCATCAACTTGGCGCATCACTGGGCGCAGTGTGATAGGAAATATGCCTGGCCGAAGCAACGAAAAAGATGGCAGCAATCAAGGAGTTGTTTTTTTTTTAGAATTTCCCAGGTTTTTTGGGATTGATGTTTGGCATTTGGAAGTCTTAAGTGTTCCTTATTTTTTTGGGTTGTTGCTTTTGTTTGGTTACAGTTTGCCAACATTGGTATTGTGGCTGGGCTGGGAACAAGCTTATTTCCACAGCTGTGGTTCTCTTCATCTTCGGTGCGCGAATGGTACTTCATCAACTTCATTCCGGATTTGGCCGCATCAAGATCTAGATGTCAACATGCAAGCGCAACAGCAACAGTATCAGATTATCAACACCTTTCTATGTATAGACTCATCACCAAGCCCCACTGAGCATATGTAGCATGGAATCACAGCTATGGCCACGAAGAGAGATTTGGAGATCTACTGGCTTTGCCGGCTCTGGCAGATGCTGCCTATCCCAAAGCAGGAGTTTTGAGCTTGGGTGTTGGGGGGCACAAGCTAGCGACATTCTACAAACCAATGCGTTTAGATCACATCCTTTAACAACAAGTCACATGTCCAACAAGCATGATCAATAAGTGATTAAAAAGACAAAGAATTGCAAATCAGTGACCATGTCCTCGCATCACCAACTGTGGCCAGAAGACTCAAAAATCAATTCTGGTGATGTTTTGGTCGCCTTCTGAATTTATGGACGTTTTTGGGGTATTTTTGACTCAAACTCAGTGGGAATATATGTCCTTGACATATATCACCATCAGCTAACTGCCATCTTCAACCAGGAGGCGGCAAGGAAGAAAAGAATCAGCCTTATACCTCGGCAGTGCTTCGGTGATGAGAATTGCTGACCGGATGTTGAGAGTCGGGATTTTTTCATTGGTGAATTTGATTGATGCACCTTTAGGGGAGGTAAGTTAAACATGGTGAAATTATATTAGATTATGTTACACTGCCAACTTTTGCAACTGAAACGACATGCATGGATCTGACGATTGCTATACGATTTGCTAGGTAAATTCAAAAGATGGTCCATGTTCTCTACAAGAGAGATTAGGACTGAAGCTTTTTGCATGGAACTCATCTTCAAAAAATCTTTCCTATAGACACAAACAATCCGACACCACTCCTTTGAGTTAGGTTTTTGGCGTGTATTTTTTAGAAGCAACAGTTTTTTTAATAACTATCTACCCAAAGTAGTGATGTTTGGTGATATTTTGCTTTGCAACTACTGAATTACTAGTGACTAGTGGCCTTTGTATGTGTTGCCGTTGTTTTTTGTCGGTTTCCTGCGAAACGACGGTGGGTCAATGAAAATGGTAGTGGAAAGCTGCAGGCGAAACGGTGAAAGCATATCGACTCCGATGGTCGTTTGTTGCTGTGGTGACCTTGCGAGCGAGTTGGAGGTTGCATGATTTGGGTGCCATGACTTGAGATTTGGGTCCCGGGAGTTAAGAATCTGAGAAAATTCAATTTTGATATTTATATAATTCGGATATATATATATATAATTATAAGTTGGTGAAATTTCCCAAGGTATAGTCAACCCATGCATATTCATGTAACATATTCAGGTATCACGTTTGATCTAAGCAGGCGTTTTGTGGTGGTCCTGGCGATATGTCACGATCATAGAAGCTGCGTGCTGTGGCCCAGCACCCAACAATACCCTCTTGCAGACTCTTGCATCCCAATTGCCAAGACGTCCTATGTGAACGGAACTCGTAACCCTCCAAGTTGTACCTGAAACCAACATAGCACCTGAAAATGTTAGTTTTCGGGGGAGTATGCCGAATTTCGAGTTTTTGACAAACCCCTGCAATGGTTTCACGAAGATCCATATCCGTAATCCAGGTCGAGACGCTTGGGAGGTTGAAGGTTGGCCTTGCCCACGAGCCACGCGCAAGAGGAGTGGACATCCACGAATTACCAGTGCAGAGCTACGCGAGGTGGTCCTGGCAGCAGGAGCAAAAAAAAGGGAAAGTTCACTATAGATGAAAGCTCGAGAGCGAACAGAGTGTATACGATTTAAATATTTTAAATCGATCTTAGACAAAACCAGGTGTGTGTCTGTCTTTAGAATTGAAGGTGTAAAGGTGAGGGAGTTGGTCATAGCTTGATGTTTCAAGATTCATAGATTCATTGACTGCTTAAAGAGGACTTGGCCACAGACTCACCATGCGTCCAGACCAGGTGGGACGATTACAAGGATTTGGCTGTGACGGTTTACCATGCACACCATGGTGCCCACTTTTTGAAGGAAATTTGATGGCAAGATGATGATGATGATGGACAAATTGAAAACTGGTGAGAACAGATGGTGTCAATGAGCATCATCGTATCCTTCTCATCACGACGCCGTAGACACCACATCTTTTTGGTTTTGTGTCCCTAGGTGCCCCCCGTTCCAACGACTCAAATGGACGGTTTAACAGGCCAAGAACATTGATGCGCCACATCCACCAGCGGCCAAAGTGAAAGGTTTGATGATGCTGGGACTTAAAAGTTGTTTTCGTGGTTGAAAGTAGATTAAAGGAAAACCGAAAAGAGCCTTTTTGGGCAACAAACGCACTAGGGCCCGCAAGCACCATCAAGATGTTGGACTTCAAAAGGCTGATGGTGAATTGCTTTGTTAACCTTACATTAATGGTCGCTGAACTGAGCCAGCAAACCATGAATTTCATGACAAGGAATGGTAGGCCCTCAGTATCTTGCAGCCATACTTGAGCAGAAATGGTCAGAAGTCAGAAGCCCGACTTAGACGTATGAGATCGTATGAGACTTTCAGCCAAGATGTCTGGACCGGTAATTGCCGGTCCTACTAGCAGCATTTGAGATGGCTTGAAATAGAGCTACTACTTTCCACCTTTAAGGTCGGCTGAGTACCCACTGATTTCCACTACTTTGGGCGTTTTCTCATCAACCTCGGCGTAAGGTTTCTGACTTCTCATACATTGCCATGGTTGGACCTGGGGCACGGTGTTGTCGTTATCATGTTTTTGAATCAGTTTGTTATCAGTTATCATCTAACATCATGATACATCATGATAAGTAAGCAAGGAATCTCTATCAAGGATGGTACATGATGGAACGACATGGGATGATCATCCCCAATTGTCCAGCATGCAAAAAAATCTCAAGGAAGGCTGCCCTTGCGCGATGCAATGCACTACTAGCCAATGATGCATTACGAACCATGCACCTTGGGCTGAGAGCACGGAATAGGATACAGTAGATTGTGGGTCGAATCGCAATTTCACATACCTCTCACTTTAATAAAATCCCGCGCCTGCCATCAGGAGCCACCTGCTACGGAAACGAAGGATGTGTATCGATCCGGAGTCTTTTGATACGATAAGTCAACACTTGGTGAAGTCTGCTCTCTATCTCCAGTGCCCCAATGAGGAAGAACTGACAGTGAGGAGACCCAGAGGTCTCCAAAAAAGTCGGAGCCTATTGTGAGGTCTAGGTTAACAAGACCTTAGGGTAAACCCATAAGCCCTTGGGGAGGTGAGGTATGAAACGAACTACGGGGTCAGGGAGCCAGTATTTGGAGTCTTCTCAATGATGAGTGATGCTTTTCATGACTCTACAGATTTTAGCATTATGTGTATTCATTTTTGTCGGTTATATTCATTTGCGTTCATTCATCATTCATCATTTGAGTCATTTGGATTAGCAAAGACTCAATTTGAGTGTCTGTTTGTCAAGAAATGGTTTGGGATTCCAGGTTCGTCCATGCATACCTTTGATCACCTGTGCAACTCCAAGGTCGTCCTATAATGACGGGTGCTAGCATGCCAATTCAATACCAGGGTAAAATGCCTAAATTATGCTGAGAGTGATTGAGAGCATATATGATGTTATCAGTATAGTATTGAATGTATAACCTATCTATATCCCATAGTCTCCATAGTCCCATAGATGACACTCAGTTTTTGACAAGGATTCCGAAGCGAAAATGCTTAACGAATTTGCGATGCACCTTTGGGTAGTTATAACAAGTGCTCATATGTTTGCCTATGTTTCGTGCGCTCATGATGGTCGAAAAGTGTGAAGGCCTAAAGTTTGCTAGTGACAATGCGATAGAGTATAATAGATTGAACATGATTGAACACAATGTAATACAACATAGTTGATTATTTATCAGTTGATTTATCATATAGTTATAGTTATATTTGATTTGATATACTTCAGTGCTACAGGATATGATATCCGTTTCTATTGTATCACATTATGGTATCATATTTGATATTGAACCAGTATGTCCATGGCAACGGAAAGGATGAACTGATGCCAATGCGTTCTTGCGTCCGGAAACCAGCTAGAAAGTAGTGAAGGGAAGAGAATGACAACCTTCTCTAATCGACTAGATTTAACTTTCTCCTTCCAAATATGTCTTGTTCATTCCTTTGGAATTCTCAAACACCGTCACTCATGTGATAGATCAGATTTCACACCTGGATTGCAAGGTTTTATTTAGGTATAAACCCTTCACAGGTTTACATGGATTCTCGGGTAACGGGTCCGAACCTTTCGAGGTCCAGCTGATGAAAGCGGGTGCACTGAGCGACAGTTGCCAAAGCGACAGTGAGGAACTGATGGCGAGATTGGTCACCGAGTTACTTCCACGGTGGCTTCAGGAACGTGGAAACCCCGCCGTTGAACCGGAACCGATCGGTTCGTGACGACGGTAGTAGCAGATGACCGGCTGTCACAAAATGACTTTTTTTGTAAAAAGCGGAAGAAATGCCCCAGTCGAAAACTGTTGGAAGAACCCCAGATGTTATGACAAAATTACATCTTTCTTGAATAATGATGAGGGATCTCTTGACAAAGAACATCAACAAGACTATCCACGGACCCATAAACCCCCCTTATACATCCTTATACCATGGTGCAATACTTCTTAACTTGGCCATTGGATGCCATGGGGTTGGCCATGCGACTGAATCTTGAGGAGCCCTGGGCGCTGGAGGCTGACAAGTTCCGTTTGAAATTGGCTTTCGATTGTTGGCAGGGCCAGAAGGACATCGACGTGGAAGGTTGGGGATGTTGGGGGGGATGTGGCAGTGACCAGATGGTCCAATGGTTTTGATTGGCAACTTTTCATATCATTTCATGGGTTGGAAACCCGGTCCACTCGGTTTCCTGGTTTTTTTTCCAGCTGGTGGATCTTTTGATGTTGCTGGATTGGTTGGTGCAAAGTATAGGCATTGCTCGAAGTTTGTGGAATTCGAACAAATGTGACAAGGTTTCATATTCCCACCCAGATTAATACTGCCCTCAAATGATAGAATATAATTTTATATACAGTAAACATGGCATAATATGGCCTTCCCAACAAAATCCATCCCAAAAGGGTAACCCATTTTCTAAGCAACTTTTCAAGATTTTTAAGCAACACTGTCAGTTTTAGAGGATAAAACTCTCTTGATACGTCGCACCATTTTCAACTGGTAGAGCTTTGCAGATTAAGCAAATTCTTTGCCTATCCCCAAGTTTGAAAAACATCTTTCCAATCATAGTTTTCCTGTTGCTGAACACCAAATGATGAAGCGCCACTTATCACCAGCTAATCAGTAGGATGTTTATGATGATAACAATATGACAGCTCAGCAACAAAATGCAACAAAAACCTTTGGAGGTGTTGGGCTATGTGTGGCCATCGCAATCGAGTTGGGTGATCTCAAAGGAGCCAAGGATAGTTTTGCTAAACTCCCAAGTGACCTTGATTTGCGCTTGGCCTTTCAGCGACTTGGAATTCAACGGCGGAGATGGTGGAAATACTCCAGGTTCGAATCGTCATATTTCCATTGGCCTTATGGATTGAATATTATCCACGTTCGGCATGTGGGTAAGGAAAAGAGTTGTGCAAGGATGCAAATGTTTTTCTATAAGATTCTTTGTTGCATAATGTGTCCGGTGTTGAATATTGAATTTGTCTACAAATATGATATAGATATATACATGGATATTGTTTAGCAAAATATAGATTGTTTTTTTTTCAAAACCGTGATTGCATATCGTTAATGTTGAAGGTAGGCTGCGGGTCCAAAAATCCAAGGATAAAAATGGCATATCGTGTCTTGTCTGTTGGTTACACCGACGTCACAGCATCGGCTTGAAGGAAGCAACGTGTTTTCATTCTGCCCTGGGCGAACAAACGGGTTGAAACAAAGATTGTTCCGCCGGCGAGTTTCTTCTTGGCCTGAAAATGGTACGACCTGCATAGAACACTTAAGTCACTTGACCTTTTAGCAAACTCTCAACTGGAACTACGCTGATTTTTTGGGCCATTGAGCCACGTTCAGTAGAGTTTCTGTACGTTTCCAGGAGTTAAAGCTGCCAGTCGATCATTCTAGGTTCCACACGAGAATTCGGGGAATGATTAACAATACCAGTTGACATGTTCCAAGGTGTACTAATACAAACTAGATGGGCATAAAATGACCATGCGCAGCAACGAGAAAGTAGACGGCTAGCATCAGCTAGCCATTGTCAAGTTTGCTGCTTTCGGAAGGGGCCATGATAAACCAAGTCCAATGGGAGGCAGGCGCTCCAGCTAGCTGGCATACCGTATACCCACTCCCTACCCGAAACAAAGACTTCGTTCCATACCTGAGAAGGAAGCCGTGTAATGAAAAATTACAAAAATCTTTTACAACAAGATTGGGTTGTTATGTTTTGCTCCGATAGTCTCAGGGGGATGTATTTTTCTTTGGCACGGAAAAGCGCTGAAGGCCAGACTTTCTGAGAGACTTGGACTTCCATGGGCTCTACACTCCAGACGACAGCCCAGGTGGTGATAGCTGTGAAGCGGTCCATGCTGACTTCAAGATCCTTAATATTTAGATGTTTGTTGATACTAAGATTGCAGAATTTTATGCTGGTTGTTGTTATAGATTAGACAAATGATGACATCAAATGAATGAAAATATATATATATATTGTTTTGATTCTAAATTTGAATAATCACGTAGTTTTATATACTGTAGGCCGTGCTGATCTTCATGTAAATTCTTCTTTCATATATGTTATCATTTAAACATCTACAGCCATTGCTGCAGTCTATTTGAGTATCTTGAATGTTTTGGTTGATTCCAGCGTGCAAATTAGCATCGAAATTCTTGGTTCAGGGCTGCCAGCACTGGTGCAAAGGGCAGCTGCGGTGGCGCGTGGCAGTGAAAGCCGCCCCTCCGTGCTACGATCCTTAGCAAGAAATCTTCTGGAAGAGTAGTTGAGCGACGCTTTCGACTGCAGAAGTTGATAGGGTGTATGTGATGAGCGCAAACTCGGCAAAATGCCCGCCTATATGAAGATTATATAGACAAAGATGAGAGGTCGCACCTTTTTATCTCAGCACAAGGGGGACCAAGAGACATTTGCCTATTAAAGTCATGAAAGAAGGCATGTGATTGTCAAGGCATGTGGTGTTTAGCTGGGATTTTCACAGAGAGAGTTCTGTTCATGAGAGGTTGGAACTGCCATCCGCGAATTCCAGGTGTCACACCTCTCGCAAAATTCCATCCGGGATATATAGAGACAGACGACCAACCCATTGGACCCTTCATATCAACCTCCAATTTTCCCAGGTCGTCGTCATGGAGCCTTACTCTTGGATTGTTTTGATGTTTTGGTGGAAGGCTGGAGATGTAGATTCGTAGATGTGTTTGTATCTTTATTATTCGTTTTTTTGTTGAATGTTTTTAAACAGATTTTGGTACCCATTCAAGCTTGGTGGTCAATAAAACAACGACATGACTTCTTAGATTCTTGGACCTGGACGATCTTTTTGCATCATTTTCTTATATTCAATCGTCATGAATGAAAACCTCGCCCTTTAACTCCTGATGGTGAAGAAAAATTTCTCAGACCCGAATTCTGAGATCAACAGTCTGTAGAGATTATAGCGGGGCAGATGATCATTGCGCAACAGAGTGTTTGGGAATTGATGGCACTAATTCCTTTGATCATCTTTGATCCCTCCTTTTGGGCAGAAGACGTGCACCAAGAGGTGCGCCGTAAAACGTTTAACCCTGATGGACCAAGAGCCAGGTTTTAATCATTTGGCTGAACCATTGCAAGCCAGGAGGACGGAAGAACGCAAGTGACGACTTTCGTGCCACTCTGGTGGGCGGAAAATCCTTTTTGATCCATTTTAGCAAGGTCTTCCAATAGAATGCACCAATAGATAACAAGCAGACATATTATGGGTGTTTCCAAAAATAGGGGTACTCCAAAATGGATGGTTTGTAATTGGAAACCCTATTAAAATGGATGATTTGGGGGTACCATCATTTTAGGAAACCCCCATATCAATGTGGCAAGATGATCTGAAAGTTGAGTTTGTTGACAGCTCCAATAGCTTCTTCCAACTGCCTCAGCTCCAAGGAACCTCTCGCAGGGTTCGTGAGGCCAATATTTTGAGTTGGTTTGGTTCAGCCATGTTTTTCCCGGTAGGAATCCATGGTGATGATGAGAGTCGTACTCCCCTGAAATGGAAAACGGCTGGAACCTGAAGTCATGATGGTGAAACCAAGTTCGGAATCTCCGAAATTCCAGGGACTTCTTCGAATTTCAGGTTCCATGTGAAAAAATTCAGGGGTGTAAGATTGCGGAAGCTGCGGGAGGTACCCCTTGAAAGGTACATACATCATCTTCAATCAAAACAACCATTGCTTCAGAACTTGTTTTCGCCTCCCGGAAAAACAGAGGGATCTGAAAATCGCAGGACTGAAAACTTGCATCCTCTACTGAAACCTAAGTGGAGGGAGACGCAGCGTCATGCCGAGGTGCCGCATTGTCGGAATTCTGAATGAAACTGAAAGGGCTAGGGCAAGTGCAGTGTTGAATGTCGGCTTCAAATTTACAATTAAGCTACATAGCTCATTTTTATTACTTTGCCCTTCCTCATGATCGATTGATCAAGGTGAGGAAAATTTAGAGCTCAGAAGCCAACGAGCTGAGTTGTTAAAAGATGTTTTTTCTCTGTAACCATCGGCACAGGCACATGCGTTTGTTCAAGCAACTCCCAACAATTGCAAGGATTCAATGATCTCTCTCTCACTTTCATCAAAATGATCGGATGTGTGATGTGAGTGTATATTTGCAAATATATACATTTGCATTCAATCAGGTGGCAGAATCAACACTGCGTGGTGGAGAAAACACTGGCTTGGGACCAGATTCCGTTGAACGTGCTCTAGTGTGTACATTGTAAAGGATAAGTATCCCGCCTACAGAGACCGCATCACCATTCATCGCTTTTTTGCGATTAAGCTCGGATGACACATCACGCCGCGCTCTGCGGCAAGACTTATCACGCCGAATCTTAGAATACGCTAATTTGGTTCAACATTTGCCCGACAATCTGCGCTTGCTTGGCTCCTTTCTATCACTTTGTGAACGTGCCATTTCAGTGCCATATGTTTAATATCTCTTCACTATGTGCGGTAATCCTTCACCCCAGCTCAAAATGGCCTCGATGCATCACCCATCGCCATGTATTCTTGCAACTTACCCTCATGGCCTTTGATGGAAATCACGCCAGTGGAGCAGGTGCATTGCTTGTTGCAATTGCCCTCCTTGATGGATGCTATGCACAAGCAGATCCTCATCGTTGAAATTGCCGATGTTGGACCGCGGGATGCAGTGTGGGTTGGTGACTGGAGATGCCAGAGCGTTTTACAGTTGCCCGGAGCAGAGACACATGTCAAGTCACTTGACATCACTTGCCCCCATTTTGATGGAGAGCACCCAAAAAAAAACCTCCAGAGGGCGCACATGCATGGGTCCGGAAAGAGCTTGACTTGAAAAAAATCTGCGTGTGTATATATATATATATATGTATGTAGTATATATGAGATGTATATTTACTGTATAAACAACTGTAAGCACAAGGGATAAACGAATGGAAAAAAAGTGTTTTTTTTTTCAGCTCCCTTGGCTTTCCTAAATCCAACATCCAGATGTATGGAGAAGGTTTCAGTGGGTTTAAGGCAACATTATTTACATACATTTTATATATATATATTTACATTGTGCTTAACACCATGATTGAATCTAATTTTGAGTAGTAACAGGGCGGCATTTTGGCGAAAATCAAAATGAGGTGTTTTACAGCTATAGGTGGATCTTCTTTCAAATGATCTTAACAAATTCACTTAAAGCTAAGATTTGATGTCATGTGATTTTACGATATTTCAGCCCAAAGGCCTGTAGCCCAATGCTGAAACCAGAATGTGGTCAGTCCTCTCCAACAGCACCATGGGAGGACCTAGCCTTGGATGGGCTGAACCGTGCTCTCGTGGCTGTGTCCATCTTCTCATGAAGTCCTTGGGCGATCATGGAGTGTAACATAAGTATTTTTAAAGATTTGGAAAGATTAAGATGGAGGGAAGCAAACAAATGGAAAGCGAAGATGGAATTTGAAAATGCAGCTTTCAGTTTTGTTGAGCTTAGATGTTGAGCTTTTCTGATTTGGCTTCTCATCAAGACTTCTTGGTACCCTCTCTTTTGCCAGTTGATACATCACTGAACGAACCCCATACATCCCCTGCTGCGAAGGAAATATTCTATAATTTATTATAAGTCAACTTGGTTGAATTCGTTGGGATCACATTGGATGTTGAGGTTTGGTGTGTCCAAAGTTATCTTCACAGATGGTCAGGGAGCACTCATCGAACGCAACTTGCCATACTGTCCCAAACTGGATGTTCCGCACCCCGGCTGCGATGGGACACGGCACCATTATCATAATACCCATGCTATATCATACAAGTCACCTTTTACTGCTTGTAGTTGCCTCTTCAGTTACTATTAGGGTATGGAGACGTAATGCAGAGTCATGGTTGCTTCCTTGGCAGTCTTGCTGGTCAAGAGGTCAAAATGGTGAAATTTGGTAGTCTTAATATGTCTTAATTTGCATTCATGCAGACAGATTTCCTTGCATGTTCTCTGAGTGAACAGGTTCCAGGTCTAGTTGGTTCGTTGGTTCGGTCAATGAATGTGTTTCATGTGCTGAATTTGGGGTAATACCTTCAGCGGTTATAAGTTATGGCTCTTCCATTGCCTTCATGACCATGGTCATATCATGGTCATTGACCATGTTGACAGGTACAAGACCTTTGCCCGGCGAACAAGTGACGATCGGATCTCTGAAAGGGCATGGTTGGATATATCGGAGAAGCTGGGCAAAATGGAAACGAAAAAATGGCACAGCGCATGGGCTTCGTACAAATATGGTGAAGACAGGGAATTTATGGGAATTTATTGCATCACGCCGATTTCAAGCATTTTGGGGTGGTAATTTTTTGGTTTTCGGGGCGCGATGGTTGATGATGGTTGTCGTACCAGATGGATTGCAACTTGCAACCTTGACTGAAATTTGAGTGGGAAATTTCGGCCGCAGATTCAAACATCCCAAGCGCTTTGGGTTTATCCATGTACAAACCTATTTAAATCAACCAGCATCCGGCATGGATAAGAGCACATGTGTCGGTGGCAGCTTTTATTGACACACAAATCACCACACGTTGAGTGACACAGTTGGTCAAACTAGCCACGTGCAATGCTGCTTCCAGCTGGCGAAAGCATCTCTCCCATCAGGGTGCTCATCAGGTCAGCTGCTGTGTTCGCCATCATGCGATTTTTTGTTGAAAATGCTGGACAAGTTAGATGCTGCTACTTAGGTAAGATATGCGAAGTTTTTCTTGAATACCCTCAGCATGTCAAGTATTTCATGCCCCTCCTTGCAGCTGAAAGACGTTTTGCAGGCCACATAAGCATATCACTGGGCCTAGTGTGAGCACCAACGTTGCAACCAGAAGTTCACCCTTGCTTTCCAAACTTTGCATCAAGGTGCCTAGAGCTGGATTGTGATGAGAAGTTTTCGTTGGTGTGGCAAACATAGTTACTAATATACATCCATATGCCATAGGGCATCCATAGATATCAATAGGCCACTTAAAAAGGGTGGCAATGTAATCACTCTTCCTCTCATCATCACGGCAACCAGTGCATATTGATTCCCAATGGGGTCATCCCTCGAGGTCACTTGCCTTGCACCGTTGGTGCACCGTTGCTTCAAGTCACGGAGTGCCTGCCGAAGTCGTTTCTCGACTTTGAAAGACATGGTGGCAGGGAGTGATGCCATCGTTTGCAATATTGTAAGGGGGCCAGAAAGCTATTCTGATCTAATGTGTGGCTGTGGCTGGATGACAGTGGATTCATATGCATCGGCAAATGGTGTGGTGTTTGACACAAATCAAATTGTTTGAAGTGCTTGACTAAATGATTTACCAGACTTGCGCAAATTTGAGGGTTTGCGTAGTTGCATGTTCATTGCTGAAAATTGCCTTTATTGTATGCACACAGACCGAGGCATTTATCGCAAAGCTGCGAAAGAGGCAAAGTCCAAGAGCCGTTGATGTCGTGGTCGTGGTGGTGCTTGATGTTGTGATTGTGGTTGCCGTGGGTCGTCGTTGATGGAGATGGATGAGTTTGCACATGGCCGACATGGCCATTCCGGTACCCTGTTGATTCCTGCTGTACGACCCCAAAGCTCACCATTCCCAATATTTCTCAATCATTGATGCCATGGATTTCGAACCAGAAGATTGCATACCTGCCTTTGGCGTGCAGGATTCCACAGCCGAGACGACAGCCACGGAAGCCTTCGCCTCAGAGAGCTGTTTTTTTTGGAAACATCTGGAACAGATTCGAAGGACGATGTTGAAAATAAGTTGTTTCCAATATATACAAAGCTGCATTGTGGTGAGTTTATTCAAGAGGTGAGTTTTGAGATGTTGTCAAACATAACTCCTTGTCAATGATGGAAGGAATGATAACACCCATGTGCTTGGCAGACATTTTCCATATGTTTTTCCGGGTACATCTTTCCGCACGCTGAGATTTCAGGAACCAGCTGCCTTGTCTGATGAGGTGCAGGTGCAGTCATTTCAGATGTTTTTGGATCACATGACGCCACTGTAGCCATTATCACCGACGAGAGAATGGATCAGAAACCAGGAGTTCCCAGAAGCCTATCTCAGACTCATTTTGCTTGTGGGAGTGCTTTTTGAATAAAATGTTGATTCATGTTTGATCGCATCAGCACTACATATTATCTACGTATATCTACGTATGCCAATAATGATATATTCATGATGTGCACTTCGGCATAGCATCATATTCCCCCACAAAAACTACACCATCGGAATTTTGGTGGCTTCGGACGTCGGTTTTTTGTTGACTTCATTAACCTTTCAAAAGGAGACCTTGGCCAGAGCAAAGGCTAAATCGCAGGCTCGGAACAGCGAGAGGAGCGCCGCGAAAGAGCTGTGTTGGTAAGAAACCAACCCGGTTGTGAACAGTGGGGTTCAGTATACGATACAGTAGGTATTTTTCTTTTAGAGAACACCTGTGTGTTTACGGGTCACTTGCAGTCTGGATTTCTTGTATTTCGCTCAGTGTGAGGACTCCCACTTTTGACCCATCAGTCGGTAGCCCAGCTCCCTACTTGTTTTGCAGCTCAATCTGCACTGTTCATGTGAACCAGTGAATGGCATTTTTTTGCAAGAAGTCGATCATATTGACTTTGCCGGGTTCCTTGCTCTTTTGATGATTTCATGATGCTATGCGTTGGGTCCACAGCACTTCTCTCCCTTGTCGCCTGTCAGGCAGAAGTTGGGGTCACTGCACCCTTGGGATTTTTCGATCCGGCAGGCTTCTGCAACAATGTGGATAAGGCTCGGTCGTTTGAGATAGCGAAGAAGACATATGGATCGGCAATGGTTGTTTTCTCAATGTTTGCCATGCAGTTATGATCTCCGAAATAAATGTTTGCTACCAGGAAGATCAGAAAAATGATTGGTTCCATTGAGCCCGTTGGTGTTAGAGATTATCAAAGTTCACTTTCAATTTGTCATCGCCACTTCCTATTTTCCAGTCATGTTTTCCACTTGTCAGTGCTACAGGCCATGAAATATGATGAAAATTCAAATTTTAGGTGCCAAAATGTTTATTTCTGTGGAATCAGATGTCCCGGTGATGTTTTTGTTTTATCGCCACCAAGAGAATTCTTACCTTCCACAGCAATGCTTTCCGTTGTGCAAGCAAAAACCAATTCACCTGACCTCTCCCATAAATGTTTGGCCATTGTAAAATGTTGTAAATTGATGTAAATTATTAGACATTGGTAATTGGTTTAGCGAGAGAACTCAAATTTGGTTTACTTCAGATTTGTAAGTATTATGTATTTTAAAAAGGTACTAGTAGGCAAAAACATGTCAATTCGTCCGTAGCCTTCCACCATGGGCCTTGTGATTTCCGACGATTTCCAGATCAAATTTCGGCAGCTACGGACCTCAGAACTCAAGCATGGTCGTGCGCCAGGGGGGGTCGGATGCCACTAATGGGATTACCGTGGTGTAGCAAGAAATGTGAGGCTATGATCAAGTGCATTTGTTCTTGTCACTATCCCATGTCCTGTCCAAGTGGCGTAGCTATTTTGAAGATGAGGATGCTTTGATGGAAAATCGGAAAAGTAGCCATAGCAATACCATAAAATTCCACAACACTCCTTATCGGCCTTATCACTCAAAGAGTGTCGTGATACATGATGGGAAATGTGCAATTAAGTGCAAGGAGTAATAGCAAATGAGTTTTGGCAGTCGATTCTTTCAGCTTCAGCCGACTCCTTTGTTGTACTGTAATGTTGATTTGGCTGATTTTGGGTGACGGAAGCGCTGACGTCTACCCCAAAAAAGAATTTATGAAATGGGAAATGTGCAAAGGGAATTGGAATCTGCATTATTGATGGTTTTTCCAGATTAAGTGAAAGGTATGACACCAATGAACGGGAACGGACAAATTGGGTGGCATGATGCATCATGGCCCAACGTCCTGCATGCAGGTATTGCGATGCTAGCCGCCATCGGCCTCGTGGGCCAGCTGCAAACTTAGCCACATGGTCACATGATCATGCAATTTATGCAGGTCTCATATTACATCCATCTATGTAAGCCCTCTTCCCCAAAATCTTCCATAACAACTACCCCAACTGTCGTTTTCATCCAAAAACTTGATGGCATCCTAAACGGCATCCCGGTTTGCTTTAAGGCACATCTTTGCCAAAAAATGCCATTTTTCTGTAGGCATTATTTGCGTTTTCCGTTCACCGTCTTCGATGAACTTCCCAATGGAATTGGTCGGCGCCTTTGGACCGAAATGGTGGGTTTAGCAAGGGAATCTCTAAAAAATGTCCTGATTTCCAGGTGTAGGAATTATACTACTTTGCACAGATGAATACAAAAAGTGCCAAAATGAAAGTTAGAGAGGTAGTGGTATAGCGGAGATGGTTGCCATCTACTTATATTATATTTCTTTTGCTATTTGAGGTGCAGCTGGCGAAGTGCTGGGCACTTGAACACACGCCACCGTGATGTGGTAGGATTCATGTCAGAAATGTGTTTTACAATGTGATCAATGTAATTCAGGACCAGTTCATTGAAGGTTGCATGATGTTGCAGGTGTTTGCAGCAACGTGCCTAGCTGTTCAAGACCAATGATATTGTCATTTTCAATCAGCTTCAACTGTCGAACTTGGCCTTCAAAATCTGCTCCAGGCTTTCCTTCGACTGCTGAACAACAAAATGATGGCGTTTTTCCGTACATTTATCGGATTCACATTGAGAACCTGCACGATATACATATATATATATATATAACAGATATTAGGTCATACAAAAAATGTATCAAATGCCTTTTGACTTTGTATCTATGTTCATTATCAGACCCTCATGAAATGCCGTACCTGTTTTCTTGTCGTGTATTTTGATTGTTCTGCTGGTTCTGCTGTTTTTGATAACTTTTCTCAAGGGCAGATGTCTTTTCTTTTTTTGTCCATGTCCCCAAGGCCTGGACAGCTGGGTATTTTCACTCTCTTTGGTGTCCGGGCATCTCAAAGTCAAAAGTCCGGTCATTAAGGGTTTCAAGGGGAGCTACCACATGCTATCCCCAGATTCATAAGCATNATAAAGTAAAAAATGATCGTTTTTTGAACGGAGGAGCATGGGCTGAAAAATTGCGAAAAATTGCTTGAAAACATCGTGTTTTTTTGCATGCTGTCTTGTCAAAACACTGTGGATACCAGTGTTTTTGGCTGGTTTGCGTAGAGAACTGGAAGTAAAAAAAGAAGAAAACCGTGGTATTAGCGGTACTTTTAAAGCCCCTTGTTGAAAAAACATCGCAAAACACAGTGTTTTCTACGCGTTCGCTAAAAACAGTGTAAATAGCGATGTTTTTGGACGATTTTCGCCCTTGACGCTGCAAAAACGTCATAAAAACCAGTGTTTTTCTAAAGGCATGAAAATGGCGCTAAATACAGTGTTTTTGGATGTGTTTGACCTAAAATGTTTGACCTGGAACAACAACAACAACAACAAGAAGAAGAAGAAGAAGAACATATGACACCTTGTAACCTTGGTGCGGGCGGACCCTGCCGCGGAGCGGTGTGAATAATGTATATGTTCACCATTTATATCTATATATATATATAGATACATATGCATACATACATAGACATTTAAGATATGATCATTTATATTATGTACACATATCTACAGCTTCCAAGATGGTCATGTCTTCAAACCTCGTTGCTTATCCTTCAAACTTTACGACCGTGCGATCAAGTGTTGGGACTGGTGCAACTGTGTGCGACTCGTAGGGGATGGTTTGGAATAAGGGATGAACATTTGAAA
This sequence comes from Breviolum minutum Mf 1.05b.01, assembly GCA_000507305.1. Taxonomy (NCBI): domain Eukaryota; class Dinophyceae; order Suessiales; family Symbiodiniaceae; genus Breviolum; species Breviolum minutum. The sequence goes on along the minus strand of DF239466.1, from coordinate 151,578 downwards.
GCGAAGTATTCCATATATCACATATATCATCATATTATGAGTACACTAAATATCTATATGTTACAAATTATCAAGTTTTATTCATCGGCCCGGCATCAGCCCTCATCCGAATCCCCATACAACATCCTGCACTGTACCCCTCATTTATGTGAGAATTGCATTCAACTTTGTGACATCTTAGGTAGCCTTGCTACCTGAGTTCGGCACTCCTGCTGGAACCCTGGAGATAGGAAACCCATGGTAAACTCTCGACGGTTGAAGCCAAGGACGCTTCTCGGGAAGTGGGTGACTTCGGAGGCAGGATGCTTGGACGCGTCAGCCCAGAATTGACGATCATGTTTGATTCTTGTTGAAGAAATCCTTTGTATGCGTAATAGCATCCAACCACACTAGATATGATGTACAGTACAGCACTTTGAGAACTTTGATATACTTATTGGGTAGTGTTCGTGTTGAAGATTCATGTCACCTCTTCATGCAGTTGATTGAAACTTCGATCCTGTGAGTCCAAGCGCCGTCGCCCATTCCAAAGGCATCATTTACTTCTATTGGATGTCATTATATGCAGCACTGAATGGAAGAATTGGCAGTTGGAAAAACTACCTCTAAAAGACCCTACATTTTCTTCCCTGTGAGTTTACCCTATTATCATTGAAGGGGGGTGGCTTTACATGACATCATATGACATCATCCGTGATTTTTTAGTAAAGGGAATCCAAACCAAGATAGGCCATGAAAAATGACAGTTGGAAGACTAAACTTCCCCTTTGGGATTGCAAAATTTTCAGGGTCGACGTTAAACTTCCAGGGAGTATTCACCCAGAATCTGAAACTGGCCAGATCCTTTGGGTTTCCAGCAATTGACCTTCGGTGCTGATCTTCGTGAGCTACGCAATCGAGAGCTGAACAATGGAAGGTGCTGTTTAGTTTTTCTCTTGGAAGCTGCACGTCTCAGGTGGATGAATACTACTCTCTTGGCAAAAGTGTGAAGGTTCCTAGCATGTGGAGATTTATGACTCATCAAGAGTACATCAAAAAACATCAAAAACCATTATCCAAATTGAAAGGTCGGGGCAAGTTGAAAGTTGATCTACTTGAAGGTGGATGACATTGCATCCCTTATCCGTTGAATTTTCCAGGTTTGCCATGTTTGCCACCATGGGTATCCTCGCGGTCGGGCGCTTAGGCGTTGATCACAAAGTCAGGAACAAAAGCAGTTGCGAGATTTTTTGTTCAGACGAAGTGCTTGTCGTTCAAGAACATGACATGACTTTGATGTGATAAGTTGATATTTGTCGAAATTCTGACAAATATAGCTAGAATGGAAAGCATGTTGGTAGCAACTGAGGCAGAAGTGGCCACTGGGAAAGATGCTGTCGAGTGACCATCCCCAGAGCATCGTTTTGAATCAAACAAACCTCAACCCTGAGAGATTGATAGCCATTAAGGATATTTAGTAATTTTTATTTACAATCATTTTGCTGGAATTGGAATACCCCAATTTTGGGGATTTACAAATATGACACTACAAATTCTGAGGCAATTGGGCTTGGGATAAACCATCCCATAATACGTATTAGTTATTATTAAAAAAAATAAATTATATTTAATATATTAATTAAAAATATTATATTTAATTTAGAATTATAGATATTTTATTAATCTTTTTTTTGAAATAAAAAAATAATAATGAATTAAATCGAAATAAATTATATCAAATTTTAATTCTATATTTATAATAATTTCAAAAAGATATATTTGATTTATAATTTTATTATATTGTATTGATTAAGATTTGTATAGATATTTATTGAAATATTAATTTTTTAATAATAAATATAATAATAATAAAAATATTATAAAATCTAATAATTTTAATAATATATTTATTATATTTTTTTTAAAAATTTGAATATTCGATTGATTAGAAAAATTTTATTAAGGATTAAAAAAAATGATTTAAAAGAAAATATAAGTAAAAATGAAAATTAAGAATATAGGCATGAAATGCGCTCCGTCTTATTTATAATTTTATATTATTTAATAAGG
>DF239466.1:110092-149353 GCA_000507305.1 Breviolum minutum Mf 1.05b.01 | reverse complement strand
ATCACCCAACCCAAACTAAATACTATTTATAATACCTCAATTATTCAAATTTAAATCAATATATTTAAATAATATTTCTATTATCTTTCTTTATTATTCTATATATTTCTATATAAATATAAAAGAATTTTAAAAAGATATTTATGATATATTTTAACTATTTAATATTATTAATAAAAATATTATTTTTATATCAATATTTCTTTTTCCCAATATCTTATAGATATTTAAATTATTATATTTTATTTTATATTTATTGCCAAAAAGATGTCGATTCCTTTTTCTTTCCCTTTTGGGAAAAGGATGATATCATAGTTGCATCCGTGATTGAATTACATCTTGGTTAAATCAAATTTATAATAATAATTGAATTGTATTAAAATTTGGAGATACTCCGTTCCTGACCAATTCTAAATTCATAATCTAGAATTCGAAATATTATATTCATCATGTATCAACCACGAAGTAGCTGTAACACGGCGCATAGCCAGGGCCAGGAAAAATTAGGGCCCTTCATGCCTGCCGTTCCCAAAACCATTCAATGAAAGGGAACGAGTCTTGGCACAATTCCCAATATGGGAACCGACTTGTCTGCGCCACTCAGCCGACCCACTCAACAACACAGCGTGGCCTTGGGAAATGAATTATGACAGTCGAGTCATGACAGTGATGGGTCATGTCATCCCCAGTCCAGTTGCAAACATCGGCAAATATCAGTCTGGCACAGGTCTCATCCATTCCAAGCAGCAACTTTCAACTTCAATTTGGCCAAGCATGCAAAGCAAGAAATCAAAATAGAAAATACATATACATGTACAAACATACTTATTACAGTGACAGTGGTATAACATGTTAAATGAAATACTATGTATATACAATCTCTATGAATCATTCTTCATACCCGATAACCTCTACGTACCTATACCTTTGTTCTGCATTTTTGGATATCTTTGGTGACTACCGTGATAATTCGATGATGATTTTACCAGTCTGTCAACCATCTCTTTCCCTGCCTGGGTCGGCTTCAAATGGCCAGTCTTCACCAACACATCGCTAGCCTCAAAGAGACGCTACCCACGGATACAAACAATGATGTCTGCGAAACTCTGTATATATATATATATATCTACGCACGAAACTTAACCAGCCTTTAGAAAAGGAACATGATCTTCAAAATATTGTCTTCTGAAGGGCTATGTTAGTTCCGAGGGTGTATAGTATACAGACGAACCTCCTCCAGCGGTGCAAGTAGCACGGCAATTCTTAGATCTTCATGACCAATCATGAATTCCCTATGACGTAGGCCGTTCCCAAAAGGAAACTCACCTTCCCAGCATTTTAGGTGTTAGTTCCAGGGAGGGAAACCTGTTAAATGGTTCTTTGCTGGCAGTTTCTCAACTCCACCCTTTGTTACCAAATTGCAGTAGGAAAGGCACAAAATGGGCGTCAACTCATGTATCCCACCCTTTGGAAATAGACAGTCGTTTTCAGAACCAGTTTGGGGGCCATTGACTTATCAAAAGCATCCAAGAAGCCCTCCAAGAAGCCTCACCTGCCATATTCACTTATCCCCGTGGTGCTGGCCTTGACCTTGACCTTCTTACTGCCAAAGCAGTCCTCTTCGAAACCTCGGAAAACGAAGCGATTCTTTGGCGATTCAGAGGCGCTCTATTTAAAGAAACATATATATTATAGGTTGAGACAGAAAGAGATGAGATGCATCTAAATCTCATCATCTTGAGATATGCTTCATAGATGTTGATAGAGGAGAGTCGTCTGACACCAATGGGAAACATTGCATCATCGCCGGAAATAGGTACCTCCCAAACTGCCTTGAAAAAACAGGATCTTTTAGATCCCAACCTTCATCAACCAAGGGCCTTTCCCCCTAAGCCTCCCGACATTCCTCTGCAATCCGGCCGGCTTTAGCTGCCTCCATGATCGAATCTTTGATAGCGAGCCCTAAGCCATCTGCAGAAGCAACCACCTTCAAGGGCAAAGGTGACCAATGGAGACATACATCTGTAGATGTATGAGTTGAAACATGATGAAACATGTATCTATAAATATGATGATTGTGATGCCGAATGACAGACTATATATGTACACCTTTGTCTGATCTATGAGAATGTTTCTTGTTGTGCCTCTACTTGAGAATGCAGTCCACTGGCTAATTGTAAGAGATGCTCATCTTCCCTCAACAAAATGGCAGGCCACCCACATTCATCATTGACAACATCATCAACCTCACTTTCTCATCTTCTCCCACTTTGTTGGGGGGCCAACTCCAAAACACCAGATCTTACCCTTCTCCAAATTTCGGCACCTGGTACGCTAAGTCATGGATGGCGTGTTCAACAGCCTTCTCTTCTGCCATGATTGCAGCACCAGCGGCCGCCAGGTTGGTCACCCACCTGAGAAACTGAATTTTTGTCGTACGACAAGAAGTTACTCATCCAAGGGATGCTTCTTTGATGAGGATCTGCTTACTGGGGAAACACACGGGAATTTTTGTACCTTACGCTTTGAGACCTGCAACGACGTCAAGGGGGTTCAAATGGGAGCCTAACTGTAACTACTTTTTCCAACAACCCACTGCGATGATCCTAGTGGTTGGTACAGTAAGTGCTTGTCCCATTTGAATCTACTGTGGCACTACTTCAAAATGTGGGATCAACTAGCGGCATAGGCCAATAACAGACCTGGGTTACCAAAGTGTATGAACATACTGGCCCAAAAAAACACCTAATTACATATAACTACCAGTACCTACAAAAAAGAGGCATGCCTCATTGGGCATTCGGGAGCTCCAAGATAGCCTCCCCATTTACCGGGAAGCAGCCCTGTCATCCTGCCATCGCTCCCCTACTGGCACTACTTGGAACGACTTAGGTCCTTTCAGGGCAATGTATACTTCACTGACCCGTCACACCCTGAAATAACGGCGAAAATGGCTCATTTGTAGTATATTCGCGGGGAAAATTGCGTTAGGAAATCCCATCATTTGGAGAAGGTTTTCTCTGCTCAAAAGGTTTCTTCCATTGTTCCTCAAAAGGGTTTGTTTGATCCTTCACCTTCTCACCCTTCTCATAAGCCAAACCATGACCCGCTTAGCTCCTTCCAGTTCCAAGCCGCGCTGGTACATCTTTCACCTTCAAAGCCTTGCCTTGTCAAGCTGGGGGAACGATGGCACGGACCGTAACTGTTGGAAAGGTGCATGTTAATGTTTCCCTGCTACTGACACACACCACAATGGTATGGTCCATTGTAACGGGTAGTAATAGTGGTGGTGAAATATGATTACATAAGGGGCTTTGGGCGTGTGTGTGCACTCTCATATTGTACCATCCGGATGGGAAATCCTGAAGTGATGAGACTTCAGGAAATCCCTCAGGTTTGTTCAATGCCACCTGGCAGTCTGAAAGTCAAGGATCTTCGGGTCTGAAGTTTCGATACCCAAACTGCATCTTGCTGAAGGTGAGAAAGTCTGGAACAACAGCCCCCATCAATGCTCACTATATGGTCAGTTTGCACGTTTGAACTCAAATAAACCCCACTTTTTGCAGGTCACACATGGCCACAGCAAAGTGGCAACAATTTTGATGCAACAAGTCCTCGGAACGGGCATTTTAATGTCCAGAAATTGAAAATAGAGCACCTTCGAAAAACCACATCTTTCAGAACAAATGTATAGATCGAAATGCTACTTCATGAGGCGTGCGTCTTGCAACCACACTACTATGTCAGATCGAAACAAAGGTACTGCACATGTCAAATGTCATATATGTATAAATAGGTGTGCGGCACGAATGTATTGCTTCATAACCATCATCCTTGCGTTCAACTCTGTCAAAGGCCTAAAGGTGGGTGCTGGGTCATTGACCATTAAAACCAATTCACCCGATAACCAATTGTGATATAAATTCCACCAGGCCCTTTTGAGGTATCAACAAAATAAAACCACCACGCTCTCATCAAAAAATAAGGGCGGGCGCTCATGGTGACAGCGTTGACCAAGCTAAGGTTCATAGTCTGGACCTTGAAACTCCGTCTTCAACTTTGCAATGGCAGCGTCAATCTCAGCCTGCAGGCGAAAAGAAAACTGTTCACCCAACAAAAAACAAGTCAAGCTATGTTTACACCTGGATACCTCCTACAACTTAGAAACTAACAAATCTCAATCTATAATCTATTTAACAATCCATTTCGCAAAAACAAAAAAACAATCCATCCACATTTTGAAAAGGCCATCTAAAAAAAAGAGTAAAGTGGTCTTGTCGCTCTCATTTTCCAAATCATGTTGCATCATTTCTCAGCGTTTTTATCGTGGGCCTTGGACAAAGGAGTCTTGCCCAAATTGATGGACTCCCTGAAAGTGAAAGGATACTGCCTCGGCAGCAGGAAACAAGTTTCCGCCGTCTCGGAGTTATAGAATTTGTTTCCATTGTGAAGGTGAAACTTATGAGAAGCAAAAACAATTTTGCAACACAAGAAAAGCTGCATAGGCGAATATTCGAATATGTTATTCATCAAAAAAATAAAAAAAGAGTTATTCCAGAATTTGTTGCAGCAGCCACACGTTGGATACAGTTGGTTCTGTAAGATTTTTCGGACGAATCTGAAGCAAAAATGGACGAGGAACTTTGGCGGACAGTGGAAAACGCCCGATCCTTTCCTTGTTTTTGTAGCGGATCATGGAACTGGGCTGGAAAAGCTGTCATCCCAAAAAAGAGAAAAAAATGTCACTGCGATTTGTTGCTCCCATGGTGGGGAAGCAAGGATTCCATGCAAGTGCATGCCTTTCAAACACCAGAACATTGATGCCACCACCTGGCTATTCAAGTATTGGCAGGTCAACCTACACGTATTATTCAAAAGCACTTCAGACCATTGGGCGATGAATAAATCTTTGTGGCAAATCCACTTTTGGCACATGACCTCACATGAAATCCTGTGTCATCAAAGGATGATGTAATTACCCTGCAGCAAAACAAACATACTCAACCCCTTGGGTTTGAGCTAAGCATCTCGCAAAATCCATAGGCCCATTCCCTCTCTTCCCCTAATTGGGTACTTGCATGATAGACCCCAGTGCCAATGAGATGAAGCACATTGTTGAGATCATGCATTGCGATACCTTGGTTCTTTCTGGCAAACCTCGTGGATAAACACTAAAACACACTCATCTTGGATACCTTATCAAGAGTTGAAAAGCACTCACCCTATGCATGACTGATTCAATCAGAAAGTATTCCCCCCTTGAGAATGAATCAGCATACATCATCAAATCATCAAACATCAAGCATCAATCACCAGCATCAGCATCATCAATATCAGTCGTCATAATCATCAACCATCTTGAATCATCAACCATCAATCATCCATCCATCCATCCATCAATCAAGCAAGCATAATCATCCTCAATCACTCCTCTCTTATCAAATACGGCGAGATGCTGGTGCCAACATCATAGACCTTGGCTCACCGTGCGTTTCACACCCAGGAATCTAACCCTTTAAACGCGGAAAATGTATCACTTAGATCACGGTCCTTTTCATCATAGGGCCCAACCGGTCATGTTCCGCTGAAGAATGACTACTGGGAGGAAACGGTATTGAAAATCATAGAAACGCTTTTCATCAAACCAATCCAATCAGAAGCACATTCAGACGGACTTCGTTCTCCGCAAGCGGTCCATCCTGCTGCTTGTAGCCGCAAAAACCGCAAATACCCATGGCACAAAAAGGAACGGATCTTTTCCAACGGTTCCCTCCGCGACGAAAGTCGTTGGGCCAAGCTACTGCGGGGGTTTTCCAGAAAGGCGGTTTGGCGTTTTTTTGACACCAATTCATGGGTTTTAAAAAAAGGATGGCCAGCCTGGAGAAAGTAGCTCGAGAATCTTAAAGTCTTAGGCTTTCGAAATAGATTTTGGATGACTTGAATCAAGACCAAGTTCTTTGGATAATGATGATTGTGGCATAGCAGTGGCTTTTTTCACGAGGACCATTCGTTGGGACAATAAGATCTATGGGGAATAAGATCGAATGCATGTCGAAAACTTGTGGATGGCAACGGCCCTTCCAAATGAGTCTCCGACAACCGGAAGCCTGTGAGAAAACTGCTAGGTCTACAACAAAATCAGAAGATCTTGGTACTTGTTCCACTGAATGCTGCATATCGGCCACCACTTAGTTTGCTAATCATGCTAATCTCCCCTTTGTGGACACAGTCAATCCTAGTCAACACCAGTGGATAAATGATCCCGAAGCTCCAAAGCGCGCAGCGACTTTTCAATAAGCATAAGCATCCCCGTGTGGTGCCACCAGGGGGGGTAGGAGCCCTGCCAAAATAAAATAAAAATAACCATGGCCAACCCCCCGTAACACCAGCTGACTATAAAAATCATGGTGCCTGACCCCTTTCTTCCAAGAATTTCCACAAATAAATTTGTGAAATAAAACAAAGTGAAGCCGACCCCCGACTTTCAAATATAATCCAAGTCCCTCAGCCTCCTTCAAAACTTACAAGACTTTCAAAAAAGGAAACCTATGAAAAATGCTACTATATACATACCTAACAATATACAAATATGCCATTTATAAAAAATATACTTTTAAATTGAAAATCAAGTATTCAATCCTTAAATGTTGGTTTGATAAACCCCATGCCTTAAAATAAAATCCAAGGACCCCAAGGTCCAACATCTTCAAACATGCTCATTCCCTGGCATCACTGGGCTCCAAATAAAGTGGGATCTCATGTTCAAGGTGCCAACCCCTTTTTACACCAAGAGTCCTACTATGCTAGGATACATGAGATAAAATAAAAATAAAATAAGTAGTCGAGAACAATTTCATTTGGGGGCCTAGCCCCCCCAATTTCAGTGACTAGCATGGCACGGGGATCATAAGCAGATAAAAGACATCCAAATATCTCCCCACTTGTCTCCCTTCAGGGACAGCTAATGGTGAGAAATGTTCTGATAAATCGCCTCACTGCAGCAGATATTGTATCTGATGACTTCTCTGATCGCGCAAGATTCAAGATGAATAACCAGCTACTTAAGTGCTCTTGAAGGCGGATACCAGTTCATTGAGGCCATAGTATAACCCAGTGACTGCGCCCAAAATGCCCACAATCAAACACAAGGTACCCAAGAACCAGTCCTGGAGCGGATTTCAATGGAAGATGGATGGCCAATGTTCTGGCCCTTTTGACATTAGAACTGTAATCGTATCGAAATGAAAAAAATACAATAACCTTGGAGCTACTTTGGCCTCGTTCTCTTTTTTCAGACACTATTTGCTAAATTCAAATTTTTGAAACTATTGGATAGGCTAGACCCTATGTCATCGTCCCTAGGATTTGCTAAAATTCATTAGACTCTTTGCCAACGTAAAAAGCGAAAAAAATCCAAGCTGCTCAGCTTGGAAAAAATCATTGAACATAGTTTGTTTCGTAAAGACTCGGGTCTGCAGTGGAACCCTACCTAACACTACCTAACCACGGTTGTCTGATGTTCAATGTGTTTTCGTTGAATATGCCGCACGAAAAAAAAGCTGGTGAAAGAACAACTGTCATCTCCCACACGACGTGACCAAGCAAAACTTTAGACTGCTAGCTCGAAAACAATGTGCAACTCAATTTGTTGCGCTAGTATTTGACGTGTTCAAACATGTCATGTACTCAGTCATTCACATGTTTCCAACGATCCAGTCCGCTGATATATGAAATATTAGTTAACTGGCATTCAAAACATATGTAAATTGGGAGATTGTGGGCGAGGGCACATAAGCAAAAAGGGTTCATACAGGTGTACATTTGTCAATCTTGGAGTCTTGGAGAACTCAGAGCAGTTTGTGACTTGCCGAGGCATGCCGAGGCACATACCCTCGAATCTTGTACTTCTGTTGGCGTTGAATGGCCCAGCTCAGCAGTATGGGTAGGATAAAGACTGTCGCCTGGATAAAGGAGGTTCTGGTGATACATCTGGCCTTCGGGTGCACAATTTATCACTATGTGACTATGTACTCTCACTTGGGGACAAGCTGCAATAGGTACACAAAGCTTCCAAGAAGCATTTGACTGGCTTCATTGTGAACACTCTTATCTTTTTGAATGAACACCCTTGTCAGGAAAACCCCCGGCACACCCTGGGCCTGTCCAGCAATGGCAGCCACCACATTCAGCAGGGCGCCAAAAAAGGGGAGGGAATAGGCCAAAGCCTAAGTATCGCACAGTATCACCGTATCAGCACTTCGCATCCGCGCAAAGCACTAAACGAAGTGGACAATTCTATAGGGGGACCGGGCCGGACTGACACGCACAAATACAGTAATACCCGTACCGTCCCATACTAGAAAAGAAGGTACAACTACAACTTCTTCTACTTCTTCTTTTACTACTACTACTACTACTACTACTACTACTACTACTACTACTACTACGACTACGACTACGACTACGACTACGACTACGACTACGACTACGACTACGACTACGACTACGACTACGACTACGACTACGACTACGACTACGACTACGACTACGACTACGACTACGACTACGACTACGACTACGACTACGACTACGACTACGACTACGACTACGACTACGACTACGACTACGACTACGACTACGACTACGACTACGACTACGACTACGACTACGACTACGACTACGACTACGACTACGACTACGACTACGACTACGACTACGACCACCAACAGTGACTAGCACGACGATTTTAATTGCAGTACTCTTCATCTTGCTCTTAGTCTTGCGCTTACTCTTCCTCTTACTACTCTCCCTCTCTCTATTACTACAGTATATTTTTGCATTAGTATTACAAAAATACTATTTACTACTAGTACGATTACAAAAATACTATATACTGCACACTGCACTTCTATTACAATACTATATACTGCACACTGCACTACTATTACAATCACTATTTCAAGCACTGTTACTATTTCAATCACAATTTCTATGACTATTCTGTAGTGAAAAATAACAACCACAAGAACAACAAGCGTCTCTCGAACTGCTCACATGATTGACAGTATATGCAGAGCTTATTATTAGGTTCTGGGATTGAAGACCTGCTACCAAAACTAGCAGCTGTTCATCCCACTCTTTTCCTGAAAAAATTGCCCCCCAAAAAATAAATCCGGCTTGTAGTCTTTCAGCTTGAGTCAAATGCCAACCGTGTGGCCGTACAAGCCGCCAGTAGCACGAGCCGCGGAAGCCGCAACAGGAGGCCAGGCCCCCAACTTGCTCCCAGGAGTTTCCTTAGTTGACAACGCGTAAGGCACCAAGGTGAGACACGAAACCACTTGGAAAAACCTGGGTTCTTTAAATAGGGATTCTTGTTGTAATGGTTTATGAGAATAAATCCCTCCATAAACTGGTTAAACTATCATCCCTCCCAAAAAAAAACTAAACAACCAAGGTCTTTTTATTTTTTTTCATTGCTCAGGTGACCTTTGAAGCAAAGGTTTCACTGGAAACGGCACACTCTTAGGCAGCAAAACGGTTACCATGTCTAAACATCATGTTGTTTGGTTTTTAAAGGACGCTGTTTACATCTTGTCACGGAGAATCTTGACTGTCAATAGCCAGACAATACAATCATCACCTCAACATTTGAGAGAGTTCGCAAACATGGTAGCAACTGAAGCCTGATTTTGCCACCACTCATGATTTATACAGTCATCTTTCTTGGCACAACCCTAAATGGACTCCAGCAACTGGTTCAGAAGTAAACCAAGGAAACATCCGTTGAGTTCACGATGCCCAGCGGCTGCCGTATTCCCAGAATCGATTCCAGTGTCTCCTTGGTTTTTCACGCTGGTGGTACAACACCCTGGCCATACAGATTACCGATGTTTGGAACAAACACAACGAATTGACGAATGCTGCTACTGGAGGATTCAGCAGGTTTCTATCTAATGAACCTACACGAGCCACACTAGTGTTTGTAGCTTCAATCGTTGTGGAGTTGTGGGTGCCACACCACCCGCAGCACAAAATCACACAAAATCAACAACTGCAAGTCTACAAGGTGAAACTCAAAGCCCTAAGCTCTGTGAAATGTCTGAAGAGCCCGAAGTCTTTGAAAGTTTGGTGATGTTCTTCCTGGGGAAAATCTGCTCAGCTTCTCAATGAGGAAATACTCGAAAAGGATGAATCCACGCACCACGTGGCATTGGATGCCAAGCTGCAGCACACGCATGGAATGGCACAGGAAAGGCCAGCACCACATGGAGGGTAATGCTGGCATAGGCAACCTGGTCTGATGGAATTTGGGCTGCTAGTGATGTTGGGTGGGAAATTCTAAATTGGTATCAATTTGCAACATTGGCTTGGTGTCAATCTGAGCTCTGCGAGCTCACATGATTGTAGTACGTATGACACTTTTTCAGAAAGAATCCAAAAACTTACTGGCCGCACATATCCCCTAAAGAGCTGCGAAAAGGATCATTAGAACTTTCATCCAACTGCTTTTTCGGGCTTTTTGGGGAATTGCCAAAGCCAACGGAGTTTCACCTTCTGCAACTGGACGACGTCACACCATTTGGGGGGGTGCCAAGAAGCGAGCAAACTCCAATCTGGACTTCCAGAGTGGTTGTCCTCACGGTGTCGTGTCACTCAACATTCCTTTCGACCTTTCTGAAAGGAGTTCGTCGACCACAATTTTCTGAAAACAATTTGTTGGACAAAAATTAGTGCAGCTTTACATAAAATTTTGACAAAAAAATAAGAGCTCTATGATGCCCAACAAGTCGATTTTAATCGAAATTGCTTCACTCATAGTTTGTTGGGGGGTCCATCCCTGAAGCCAAACACACCCTGGACCCTTGGGAACGAAAAAAAAACTCGATAACTCTCCTACCTTCCCACCATTTTCCACCAACGTCACCTTTCAAAGTCTTACCTTTCAGGTCCTGACAGCCCTGCAAGCCAATTAAAACATTGGAATCAACCTTTCGACTGGCCATAGCATTACCTCCCACAGCAAAGCCACAAACTGCAACGATCACCTCATCGGTGATGACGGGGCCAAAAGGAGTGAAGCTAGCTCTCACAAAACGACATATTGTTGGGTGCCCTGGGGGGGGTCACGGGGATCATCTGCGCATACAACACGTGTGGGGCGTCTGAAAAATGATACAGTATTTTTTTTGGGGGGGGGTTGAGGATTCTGCAGTTTCGCTGGTGGAACTTGAAAGTAATTGCAAATCTCAAATGAGGGAGATGGAATGAGATTAGATCAGAATGGCATGGCCGTATATGGCCGTGACATTGGCCCATCCAGCTCTGCCATCTTGGCACGTCTCATCACGTCTCTGCCGAGCCACATAGAAGAAAATGATGAAGAGATAGGAGCGCCATGTAAAACTGACCAATGCCCTAGCTAAAACTCCCCTCGAATGGAAGTCCACCAGGAGTGTGGGCAACACATTGATGCCACCAAAAGAAAAAACCACCTCAGTGATTAAAGTGGAATATTCCCAGTTCAAGAATTTGGAGTTCAGAATTTCATGAAAAGTTTTCCACAGTCACTGCCTAGGAAAGTTCGAATCTACGAACAGTACGGGATTCCATTTGGGGCGTTTGGAATTGTGAGAAGGTAGCTGATAGCTCACCTTGGGATCCTGAAGCAATGCATAAACACCTCATTTTCAGGTAAGCAGCTGTATTCCAGCACAAGGACAGTCCTCCAAATAACCCAAGGCTTCGACTGCGAACACCATCGAACATCCCTAGCCATGCAAGCATCCCTCAAAATGAACAGCTCGCGGGCAACAGCATCTTCTCGGCAAAGCTACATAATTGCAGGTATGGGGCACAAAATGTCAGGATCTTTGATGGGAGAGAAGGAAATCCAATCATAGTCTTTGGATGTATTTGTCATACTTCCTCACTCTTCATCCCATAAAAACTTTGGCAGCGGCAAAAATCCTCAATCAGTATTTATCAATCTTGTCTCCAGAATTCATCCAAACTTTTTCCAAACTTCTGGCACATACTATATAAATATAGTGCAACTGGTACACATTACCAGGGCTCCTTTGAAGTCCGTAAACAAAGGCCACTGCATCGTCTCCCCCATCTCAAGACATGCTTGCAGCTTATTGGAGCTGGTCGTGAAGGCTGCGACAACCACGACCACCTGCATGGTTTATCATCGCTCCACAAGGGTTTTTTGTTATCTCCTACTTGAATGACTTGAAAACATCCGGGCATTTTGACTCCAACTGACCCCAAGTCCATCTTTTCCACATCTTTTTACACCTTTGGGTCAAGGAAAGGATGAAACAACTTGATGCAGGTAAGGGAACCACTCCATGCTCGGTGGCTTTAAGACACTTGAACAGCAATGCAAGTTCACACATACGTACATGCGCATGCGTGGAGAGTTGCAAATAGTTGCAAGATATGCACATATACATATATAATATATATATATATATATGTATATATAGTTGTATCTATATACTATGAAATACCTTGAACACATATATTCATAGTACTATTCTAAGCATGGATTTGCAAGTACTATGTGGTAACCACTTGCCACAGGCTTGCATGTGCAGCGTTGTTGCTCTCTGGTGAGCTTCACTTGGAACCATTCCACATCATGGATTCGGCCGAGGTGCTGCGCAAATCGCGGAGCACAAAGCGCCAATGGCAGTCAAAATGAATGTCTCCTGACGAGTCGGTGGTTGGTGGATTCAAATCAAAGGTCACTGACCTGCAGGGCTGTGCAATAGGTCAATATCAATTTTACTATCAACATGATTTGGTGATAATATGTGATAATATGATAAGATGCCTCAGTCATAAAACTATGTCAGTCGGACTTGACAAGGTTCCGTGATGCCAACTTCCAATTGTCTGCACTATCTTCGAAACTGTGCCCAACTTCTTCAACATCTAATTTAAGAGATGATGATATCTAGCATCCAATCATCCAAAATTCTGTGGACTTTCTTCAACGCAAAGTCTAAGGTCGTAGGGGCACAGTTGGGTACAATTCTCTTCAGTGGAGCTCCTTCACTGTGCCCACCAAGATGCAGGGAAACAATTCCAGTGCAGCTGCTACTAGAATCACGTCACGTTTGGAGAGCCAGTCCACGTTATACATCCTTAGTATTGAGAAACATTCCAGAACTCCCCCCGAAAACTTGTTGCGCTTGATTTCTGGCGTTGGAAACACATATTTGACAAGAATTTCCTCTTAACCATTGCATTCACTCGCTCTGAATGATTC
This sequence comes from Breviolum minutum Mf 1.05b.01, assembly GCA_000507305.1. Lineage (NCBI taxonomy): Eukaryota > Dinophyceae > Suessiales > Symbiodiniaceae > Breviolum > Breviolum minutum. The sequence continues at coordinate 136,074 of DF239466.1, read as the reverse complement.
CAAATTGCTTGTGACAGTTCGGTTGTGATTCAATGATAAGCAGCCAAATGCAAACGAGGAAAGGCTGTCAATTTCCAAGGACCGACAATGCTACCCGGCAGAGACAAAGGCAACATCACGAAATATCAACCAATCTCTAGGAATGGCCTTATCAATTGACTGCGGAATTTCCCCGAATTTCCCAATGGCAAGTAAATGTCAACCTGAAGTTGGACAAGACTGCCTCAATGCCATAAATCATCATCTCACTCTCAGGAAGGGAAAAGACCCTGACCAACTTCCCCCTCCCCACCCCAATAAAGGTGCACCCAAAAGGCTCTTCCAACTGGGCGGCATTGACTCCAATGAGGACCAAGAAAATGGTACAAACTCCTACCAGCCTGAAATTTGACCCGACAGAAAGAGTGATTGCGTGTTTTTCTACAGCTCCAAGCCTTATAGGAATGGATCAAATGGTAAGTGTCACTGGTTTAAAAAAAAAGTAGCCAGCTTATCCCAAAGGATCATATAGGATTCAATTCGATATGTATTTTATATTTACCTACGTACATGTATATAATATAATACCCAAAAAATCAAGTATCCAGGTAGGTACATAAACAAGTCTCATGGATCCTCTCTTTATTCTCCGATGATTTCCGTTTCAAACGCGGCAAGGGAACATCAAGCCCTGAAGCAGCAAGGAAATCAGGCGACCAAAGATGCCAAGAGCCTGGATTCGGATAAGACAACACAACACATCATCCAACTCACCATCCAAATAGCAGGGGAGTTCTCTGTTTAATAGTTTGATAATGGGCAAAACAACTTCAATCATTGAAATATAAATAAACAGGTACAAATAGAAACTCATGACATCGTAAAAAAAAATAGTTCATTTCCTGAGATGGTGTGAATTCGTTCTGTTCGGAGATTCTCGATTGTCAACAAAAAGAACGTTCATTGCCTTGGCAACTCTCCGTGCCAAAAGGCAACCCTTCCACGTTTCAAACCCTGGACGTCCTAAAGGTGGGCCTGCTCAGAGACATCTTCATAGCTTTGAAAGGTGCGTTCCTGGTGTCTCACACCCCTGAAAACTAACATAGCCCCTAAAAATGGTGGTTTCCAATAGGAATCTCCTTTTGCAGGGATCTATTTTCAGGGTACTAACGTTAGTTTCAGGGAGGGTACCGAAATTGTGTTACCTGCCACTCTCAAATCATCTCTTGGCTATTCCCCCTTGTCACCCATTTTTGCCAAACATTGCCCCAGAAGGTCAGCCCCCCTGTGCCAGAAACTGATTCGCAATTTGGGCTAAGCACAAGTCTGGTCGGAAGCATGCTTCTTTATTGTTGAATTCATTTGAATATCTGTGAATTCTGTTCACGGAACTGTTGCGCGGATCTTGCACCTGCATGTCATGGAAGGAAGGAATCTAAGTCAGTCTGGTGGAGAGAATCCGGAACTCTTTTGGAACCATCATTTCAAGATTCGAGAAAATTGAGAGCATGAAAAATCCTCTTCACACAACAGCTCACACTGACCGCTATCAGCAGCTCCTTCGTGATAGGAGACTCCTGACTGAATGGGCATCAAATCACCAGCAACTTGTTAACCCAATACACCCATCCTGACTGAATGATATGCGCTCTATCTTTGTCACATGTGACAATAGCATTGTGTTCCTAAAGCATTTGCGAACCAACTTGCCACGGGGCATGTGAAGTAGGACTCAACATCCAAGGTTCTTCACACACAAAAAAAAACTTCACTAGCAACTAGCTGGCAACTGAATAAACTTTCAAATGTACCCCCGCCGAAAACTAACATGGATCCTACAAATGATGGCTCCATTTGTAGGAATCTCCCTCTTCCAGTGCTTCGTTTTCAGGTTCCGTGTTAGTGTTTGGGGGTGTAAGGAATCTGCCTCCTGGCTGGAAGAGCTTGTTGAAGATCCATCTGTCTCTGACCTGGTCCGGCGATTCTTTGAGCCGGGACCCCTTCGGATGTGCAGGGAAGGGGGGGAAGGGGTCAGTGGGCTTTATATCAGGATCGGTGATTTTACCTTAGGATGATACATCAAATATATCAACATCCTGCAATGTCCCTATCGTTCTGGATGCCGCATTGCTCATGTTCTTTGATGAAGAATGATAGTACTGTACATGATATTACCACGTTGTGTGAATGCAAAGTTGACATCCATGTCGTGCTCACCGACTACGGGTCGGGCAATGCACGTCCACATGCGACACCAGCATCATGAATTGTGAATGAAGAATGTGTGCTTCTTTAACTCTTGCAACCGTGATGGACACAAACCACAACGAAAATGATGGCGAACAAGAAAAGATGACAATGGGGATATGAGGAGGAAGAGGATGAGGATGAGGATGGGGATGGGGATGAGGATAAGGATGATGATGATGATGATGATGATGATGATGATGATGATGATGATGTTGATGATGATGATGATAATGATGATGATGATGGTGAGCAATATGATGTACAAAAAATTGTGGTGACACGTGTAATGATATTGGGTGAATTCATTCTAATGGAAACACGAGGCATGACTTCCGCGCCACGATGTACTTTGACACATTTTTATCACCATACACAGTGACAAATATATGCTTCTTGACGGCGAGTAAGAGACATTAACTACTTCAAGCTTTTCTGGATAGCCTTCAACAAAACATCGCTGTTTACGATGTTTTTTTGCACGCTGCAGCCCAAAAGGCTGACATATGGAAATGCTGTAATTTCATGTAATTTCCTGTGTTTTTTGCATTTTTGCATTAGGCATTGGAATCTGGAAATGTTCAAGTTGACTGATACTCACGGTAGTTTTGTGCACGCAGTGCGTCAAAACACCGACCAAGTTTGCAAGAACATGCGACGTTTGGTACCTTTTTTCTTTGTGATGTTGATACCCCTAATTCCAACACTTCCAGAAGTCTCTTCTTTGGTCTCTGCAGGGTGCAGCGTGGCGTACGAACTTGCGATTTGTGAACATCTATCTATAGAAATAGGTTACAATAGTTACAATTTATATATATATATATACATCACGATCTATGAGAATGTAGGAGGATATACTGTGGTATGATGATATGATAGAACCAATGGTACGTATACTTACGACATCACATGATAGATGATAATGGTGATGAGAAGGAGGATATGATGTGATCATCACAGCTGAAATGATATTGATGCTGATGCTTCGCAAGAGACCTGCTTGCCTTGTCACTTAATGAAAAACATCAAGAGTATTCAAGAGTGATGATGACACAATAATCACAAATCCCTCCAGTGCAACTAGTCGATACTTGTGGGCTACCTGCGGCCCAACCACACCCTTTCTGAGACTCCGAACCCCGAAGTCGGCCTGACAAACGAAATCGGATCTGTGTTTTTGTTCATTGTTTTTCCCCTGGGGCATGCCAAAAATTTGCCCTGTAAAAACTGACTAGTGACTGTGAGTTGTCTTTCGGGGGCAAACTGTACAACAAAATTCTGGCATAAAAGTTGGCCACATCTCGAATCTTCGAGATGAGTTTATAGTTCTTTTAAGGCAATATGTGCTGAAAACACGTATGATCCAACAGCACATGATGCTTTTCGATGCGGCTGGGTGGCCCGAGCTCTTCAACCTCTTCTTTGATTGTCTGCAAACCTTCCGTTGTTGTGGCCTGCATCACTGCTGAATTGATAGCAAGGAACATCCTGAGACATCCTGAAAAATACATGGATGGGAAAGAACTTCAGTAGATATAGGCATTCCGATTTACTACTCCAACTTACAAATCTAGATCTATTCATATCCTGACTCATCCAAATCATGTCTCCTGCAACCGAAAGATTGTCCAGCCAAGCGTGTAGGAGGTGTAGGCCCCACAAAGGCCACACAGTACTATAACCTTGATGCCCATAGCCCAATGGCACAATGACATAATCACTTGGGGGGGTGGGCGGGGGGGGGCCCACAGACCTGGAATACTCGCAGGTTTCCCGAACGTGGAGCAACAATAGAACCATTGAATAACTAGCTGACGAACTTGCTAGTTTGTAACAGGTCATGGTCATTTTCAGTGAACATCACAAGCAACAAAACTCAAGAATACAACAAAAAACTATGAGATGATCAACGATAGATCCCATCCCCTGATCTTTAATCATTAAATTATATGACTCCTGGAGTTTCGGCAGCGGAGGGAAACACCTGCTGAACCTGTTTGATAAGGACTCATGTCGTGGTTCAAACTGAAAGCTAGTTGTGGTAAATATTCCGCTTTCATGATATTAGGAAGGCCAACTCAGAATGGGTTTAATTCGCTAAACATAAGTTTAAGTTTATAGTTTCGAAACACTCTAAATTTGAGATGTGGAGGTATAAAACTACACCACTGGGTTCCGGGTTTTACAAAGATAAACCGTTTGTGTGGTACTGATCCTTCAATACCCAAAACAGGATTGGAAATTCCAACAACTTCTTGAGCGAGAAGATCATGCTCAATCGCAACGCAACCTTGGTCTTCACCGAGGTGATCATTTTGTTTGTTGCAACGAGCGACAGGAACTCCAACCCATCCAGCTTGGCCCACAGCAGGGCCCAGAGCCAGGAGACCTGATCCGACCTAAGCACGAATGGACTTAAACATAACCAAATCATGTGTATACATGCAATATTTCCTTCTCTCCTCTTGTTGTCAGTTGGAGGCTATCACCTGTACACATAGGCTGCGATCTTGGGCATTTGCCTCCACTTCATGCATAATGTCAATACAGAATATTTAGCCCCCCCCAATTAGACTGTCCCTTTTTGCGAGGCCAGGTTTTTTTATTCGTCCAAATTTCCCCTCTAGTTAATAGGGGTATGCAACCAATCCCCCCCGATTAGAGCCCACCATTTTGAAAAAGCCTGTCACAATAGTTTTGATGTTGAGTGGTAGGGAATAGTTGTCCAGTTTTCCTCAGGCCTAGATGTCTCTTTATTTTGGGGGGGATTGGTCACTGCAAAATCTATTGAAGCCTTCTGGACCTTCTGGACCTGCTGGTGTAGGGAGGGGAGGGGGTGTATTAATCCGGGGTTGACATTATGCACATGCATGTGCATGTTTTATCATTTTTTGGCATATTTGCAGATTTTTGCACAGTTCATACGATGATTCATGTCACTTGTTACTTTTGCAACAAAATACAAATTGCAAACATGTTGGTGTAAAATGAAGATTGAAAAATGAGAGCTAAGGCACTGTGTGTGTATGTGTCTGCATGTATGCAGAAACGGAAGCATGTCTACAGTACATGTATGTGTGCGTGCGAGCGCGTGTGAGACACACATCTCCTGTGATGCGAGAGTCTAGGTGCGTACATCTCCGGTCTAAATCACAAACAAGTGACGACAAGCATAAACAAATATGAAAATGCAATAATCTTGCCATCTGTCATAAAGAATGTAGATTACAGTAGGTCAAGTTGTTCCCTATGCTGCCTGGTAACCTGAGTACAGGCATAGGCCAATGCTGCTCTCAACACAAAGTCAGGCCGCGGTCTGCGCATCCAAAACGCCTGAAATTGCAAGAGTGATTCCAATGTCAGTTGCAGGAGAGCCCTGCATTAACAACTTTACTACAATGGGGAAAACATGCAACACAAGTTCTTTTCTTTTGATGGACCATTGATCATATTGGGTGATCTTGGATGTTGGCACCTCAACACTATAACTTCAACCACCTGAAACCAGAAGGCCAGCAGCTGAAATTACATCTTACCCACATGACCGAATCCACCGAGGTCGCTGCAACTCACATGTGTTGAGGTAAGGTGCTTCCATCGGCTGGGTCTTGTGCCGTTGCGCCGCTGCTGGCGTTCCCATTGCGTTCATGGCAACAAAAAAACCAATGGGTTTTCGGCCGGTAGAAGTGACGTGGATGGGGTGAGCAGTGCAGAAGTCATGATGAGTCCTTCAAGACAATCGCTGTTGACCAAGAGGATGCTGGGGTTCATTTCGCCATGAATTTATGAAACGTTGAAAAGTTGTAAGAAACTCATATTAACCACTCAGGGTTCCGCACCTGAAGGAAAATTATTGGGGGATGCACTTTCGGTTTTACTGCTGTGGAATGCATCAAATGCGACCGGAATTCAAGGAAACCAGCTGAAACAGTTCTCACGCAAAGTCTCAACACTTTGCATTTTTCAGAGCTCGGCTCAATTGCTTGCATCTTTGGCAAGGGTCTGCAAGCGGCAAGCGAGTCAGTTTCAGCTGCAAGAGGCAATAAGATGGGGATCCAACATGCTGGACTGAGTGACAAAATGCTGACAAGTTGGCGCAAAACGCAAAAATCAATGATGTATGAAAAGGGGCCATGTAAGAAACTTTGTAAGAAACACCTATCGCAAGAGATGAAATAATTAATACAAGTTAAGACCCTTTTTGTGGGTCATGAGTTGCAGCTTCCTGATGGATTCGGCATGATTTGGCATCGATCGGTGGGAAAGATATCATGCAACATGGCACCATGAAAAACCTACACGAGGTGAGATCGGAAAAGATGAGATTTGATGAGATAAAACCTATAAAGATATGATATTGTCGTTGAAGATGAGATGAGATGAGATTAATGATGACAAATTAGATCGTATAATAAGATCGTGTAAGATGAAGTAAAAACCAGGTGCAGTCAAACTGAGTCAGGGTTCATGAATAAAATGCACTTGCCTTTTTCCGGCAACTTTCGGAGGAAATTTTTGTGCTTCTCCAAAAGAAAAATCCTAGGCTGTCCTGACTCAAGATTGGCAGCGTCAGGTGTGGTTTCACCACAACCTGAGAAAATTCTCTTTTTAACAAGCCGAAATTGGACCTATTGTCCACTTCAACATGTGAGTTGCGCATCCCTGCACGAGTATGCGCCAAAGTGGCGAACGCAATCTTTGACATGAAATACGTAAACAATGTCTCATGGTTTTACGTGACATCCACTTTGAAATATGTATATATATATATATAACTATTACATATATATATATTGTATTATATTGTACCTCTATATGATGCCAGTATTCACGACAGACATTCAATACATCTAAAAATTCCAAGGTGAGGTGATTTCGGCGTCTGCCCAGTGGCGTTGAAACGGCTTTTTTGGCTTCACCTCGGTAGAGTGGGATCAAGTTTTCCCCTGAAAAGTTGATGGTTAGAAGATGATCGTTTCCGAATTTGGGGGGCGTTTTTGTTGGCCCATGTTCAGGGACGAACTGTTAGGGTTCAGGGAGTGTAAGGTATTGGAAGATATCTGAAATGAGACCAAATGAAATCCAAATGTATTGAGACTCTGTAATTAGGAAATATGAGTTTTCCAGAGAGTGTTGGCACGCAGAATGCTGGTCACTTACAAGCTCATGCAACAGTGAGAAAACAAAAATGGCTCCAGTGTGAAGAACCAGAAAACAAAGGTTGAGAAGGAGGAAAAAAATCATGAAATATGATGAAAATCCAATGAAGGGAGAAGGGGATTATTATATATATATATATCATATATATAGTAGTTGTAGTAGTCATCATCAGTGTCATCGTCGTAGGACTGGCATAATCCTTGTTGGCAATCCCACTGACTAAACGCGAACAGTTTGAGGTGTGGTGAGATGGCCGCCAATTCAGTGCGATGAACGAAAGAAACAGCATCGTTCCAAGGTTGCTTTTCTATAATGGAGCATGAGTAGGTCAGGTGAGTAAGCCTTGCGAATGAGGATTTTACAAGAGATAGACTGGACCTGTCAGACAAAGGCGTGCGGACGTAGGATAGGCCTAACTTCATTCTCTAGCGAACCAACCGCAAAACTGAAACCAAGGAGGCCAGCAATATGAGCATAATACTAGAACTGAACACAAATCGAATGATGTAGAACTTCCATCAATTTGTAAAACATATTTCTTGGGAACGTGGAATTTCCAGCAAGCTTAAATTACAAGACTATATGTATAAAACAATCTTGGAGCAGATAGAATATGACATTGAAGCACATCACATCTCCACACAAGGAACTTGCATCTCAAAGTTGGAATCCTAGGATATTCTATCCACGCCAGGCTGATTCGATGTTGATTATTCGTATTTGTATGTGTATGGGGATATATCTCTATGTACAACATCGAATGTTCTCCCGTACATCCCCCAACACAAATCCATGCAAATCCCTTCATTCACTAAAGGTTTTTTAGTACATCCCCGCCAAGTTACACACGATCTTCGTTGCCAACCTCCTCAGAGGGTTCTTGCGCAACATCCTGAGTACCAAAAGGAGAATATCGTTCTTAAAAGCTCCAAAAATGATCAAACATACTGAAAAAAAGTTTGCACCTACAACAACCCGCAGGCCCAAAAGGAAGGTGTCCAAATGTCATATCATGCTGGGAATCATGATCGGAGACAGCCCGTTGCCACAGAGCTAGGGCCCTTTCAGATTTTTCAGCTAAGCTTCTGAAGGAACAGTCGCTTTCGCTCCCACTTCCATTTCTTCCTCGGAGCTGCTCTGCTGAGAGCGAATCTGGGAACATTCCTTCCACACCTTCTCGCCTCTTCGTCCAGCGTTCAGCTGGTTGGTTGCTACATCAACATGGCAGGTCAAAAAAACAATAAAGTCTCAAAGATAAAACATGATAAAACAGTGTAATATGTGGTATTTTAGTACGCACTTATTGGAAAAGGATAGACGTCCAATCAGCCATGTTTCCCTAAGGTTCTTCACAAATTGCCGACCAACGTGGATCTATTTCATTCGGAAGGATCATCTATTAGCTATAGTCATTAGTACTGTTGATGGGCTGAAATCCTGCAGTAGGTGGGTGGGATGTAAAACCCTGTAAATAACGGGATAAACTACCTATCAACTGGTTAGCCGGATTTCTTCCATGAACCGTCGTGACTAGCATTTGAGTGACAATCAGCCAATCAGCCCCAAAACATGATCATCTTAATCCCACCTAACATCACCCCCCAACATCAAGTCGAATCTACATTGAGTCATGCATGACATGGTTCACCTGTTGAGTTCCGAGCTACCGAAGCTTCAGAGTCTTTGTCTTCATGACTTTCACCCCAATCGTGGGCATTCTTGGCTTTTTCCAAGCGGTTGATGGCCTTCTTCTTCATGCGGCTATACGTCAGGTGCCTGCAACAAGCATTTTGTTCAAGTATATCCAGACCTTTGGCAAGGTTCACCGGAAAGGAAGTTAAGAGTTGCGAGAGTGAATTGTTTTGAAGCTACTTGGAAGATGTTCAGCAGGTTTCAACAGCTAGGATTCACTATTGTCATGGCCAGAAGGGATCAAGGAGCATGATCAAGAATGATCAGTCCTAGCCCTATCTGACCCTACCGTCTTCTGGTGATCCAACTTGGAGGCAGTCCAAAAAGTTCTTTTTGACATAAAAAAACACCTCTCAAGCCTCAATGTGATGATGTTTACTATGCTGAGGAACATCCAGGTGTTGATTCCTTTTTGTTTTCCTTGGATCTAGTTTAAAGAAAAACGACAAAGGACGTAAAAAAAAATGCACCTGCCCAAGCAGAATGCAGCACCGCAACCAATGACGCACACAAAGCCGATACCAAAGCCCGCAATCATGGCAAGCATTTGCATTTCCTTTGCCCGAAGAACTAGAAACATCTGGAATATTTCAACCAGTCAAACCCCCCGGGGATTTTACGTTTTTCTTGGCGGGGAAAATGTTTGGAAACAAGATTCCAACCCGATCTTTGCGTCAGGAAGTCCTTGGAGTCGTAGGCGTATAATATCATATAATATGTATATATGTTTTTATGTAAATATGTATATATGTATAAATGTATATATATATGTATATATATGTATATATATGTATATATATATGTATATATATGTATATATATGTATATATATATATATAAATGTATATATGTATATATATTCTTATATTTATCTAACTATACACCTGACATGTTGTCTTCCAGTTTGTAGTCATTCTGCAAAAAGCACTGGTGGGAGTCTCAAAGGTGCGAGGATTATCCCCAAACGAAGTTAGTGGGCTCCTAACATACCACCAGGATCCGAACAAAAGTCGATGATTTTACTCTGATAACTTCTTAGGGGTTAGATTAATTCATCCAAGTGTCATCTTCATTGGTTTCACTGCCACCAGTGGGGGCTGCGGTTTGCGTATTGGGAGAGTAGCCTTCTGCACAATACCCGGCATCAAAATCACAATCGGATGCGCAACAACAAAGCCGCTGGCTGGTGGCATTCGGTGCAGTGGTACATGACCTCATGGCAGTGGTTGACTGCCAGAGCACTTGCTGGCCTACAGCACGGTGTGCCTAGCATGCCTGTCTACATACAAGATCCTACAAGCCATGCCTATGACGTTGTGACACCTCATCACAGTGTTCTTCGTGAATCACGGGTTTGTGGCATGACCGTATCAAATCTGGCTTTTGCATGTCTCTCTCTCTCTCTCTCTCTCGCTCTCTCTCTCTCTGGTGTCTTCCTTACTTGGCTAGCAAGTCCTTAGAGCTGTGCCAACTCTGTCTCACAAAGAACCAACTAAGCCAAATATCATCAAAAAGGCCAATGCCGACACATCCGGCAAATTTAAATGTTGGAAAACAAGCACAGTACCAGCACAAAACAACGGATGACTGTGAGCACCTTTGCCAAAAAAAAACAAGCGCTTTTCTTGTCCATTCAAGCTGCCCTCTAAAGAAACCCTCGCTTGTAGCGGCGTTCCGTATTGTCAAGCATTTAATGTTCACAATTGCTTCTTGGGGGTTCAAACGCTGTTCAAAGCTCAACGTCGACGGCTTTTTGGATGTCATACGACGAACTTCACTCCACTTTTACTTAGATGGTTCAAAACTTTCGCAACATGAACACCAAGCATACAAATGAGTACAAATTATATGATGATATTATATTTGTTTAATATTCGCAGTCTTGTGATGCTACATGTTAGCCCTCATTTGGGATCAGTTGGAAGTCAAACCTGATCCTTTCCTTGTTGACACCCCTGCGCCACCCAGAAAGAAACAAGCGGCGTTTGCCCATCGGAACCTCGGAATGATCGATCATGGGCGGTGCCAGCCACTAGAAATGGATATCAGACTACAATTCAACCATGAATTCGCCATGGTTTCATCAAATTTTGGAGCATCAAATGTACCAAGAAAGCTGGAAATAGGAGAGAATCTGCAATCTGTCTGGAACAACATCTTCTGGCTTCAATTTCAACATCCAGCTGTTTCCGGCGGAACTGCCCTGATGCTGAGGGTTGGGTGTGAGGCAAAGAAAGCCCTTCAAGGGATCTTCATAGAAAGCTGTGAATTCACATACAAAATCGATTTTTTTGATATCGTCAATATTATCAAAGATATCAGACCTTCAGAATCAAACAAGCTGGAGCCCACATTCTACTTCATACTCATTCTCCATCGATTTCTCTAAGCATCGCAAATTCAATTCCAACCTACATTTACCCTTCCGAAACACCACCAAACACATTGTCTTCTAACAAATGAATTGGATTCCCAATTCACTAAAGGATCCTCATACCAACAACCACAGTTGGTAAAAATTTCATCCGAATTTTCAGCCCAAAAAACTGGTAAAACAACCAGAGTCATAGGCTGGTGCCCATCCTTGGAGCTGTTCCAAGGAAGATGAGCAGGTCTTAGGGTCGCCTGGGAGAAAACGGGGCGAAAACCCTATGACGTTAATGATACTAATACAGTTGTATTAATTATGTTTTGGTGTATCTACATGTGATTGTAACAGGTGTTTTTTGCATGTGATGATAATGAGTGGACATATTGACATATATATTGCTAATACATGACATATCAGACCAGATGTTCTTTTTGCAAATTCACACATGTTCGTCATTTCCAGCTGACGGCTTGTGTGTACGAGTTGCCCGCAGCTGCGCCTCCTTTTGCTGGTTTCGAGATCTACGAAAAATGTGAAATGCAAGAACTTGTCCATCACAGTCTAAGATCATCTAAAGTCACTGATCATCAAACCTGCAACTCAAACAAAACAGATCTAAACATGATCTAAAGACAGTTTTGGGCCAAAGGATGGCACAGGTAGCTCTCCCAAAATCATTACCCTTCACTTTTGCACCTTGTTTTAGCAATCCAAACCGGTAACCTCCTTCTTTCCTCTTCCGCTTTCGCGCCTGTGGTGCTCCAAACCGAATTGAGCAATCTCCACAAAGCCGCGGTATCTGTACATCCTGCCATCAAGGCCTCCATTTTTGCTTCATCGCCTCAGCTTCGCAATCCCGAAGCTAAGCTGCCAAAAAACAAGTGGATCCTAACTCCTCTGATTCTTGGTGAAGGGAGGATGGAATCACAATCTTCCATGATCTGACAGTTTGCCCTACTTGTGGCTGGCACTTGCGGTGATCTATTATCGCTATATTGTATTTATAGATACCTAGGAGTTCGTTTGGAAGTCCTTCCTCAAATTTGGAACCACCAGGACCATCGGGACAGCCACTGGTACAGCCATGGCACAGCTGTCACCAGTTCTATTGCAGGCGGTGGTGCAGGACTCACCAGCTTGTCCTTAAAGCAATCTGAGAAAGGGAACCCTGCGAAACACGGAAAGCATCTGCATTAATTTTGCGGGTTCCATGTTAGGTTTCGTGGGGTTTTTCAATTCTGGATGCGTTTTTTCCTAGTGATTTTCATGATTATAAAAATCATTACAAAAAGAAGCCCAGTTAACCGTTTGGCTTCCCACCTTCATTTCGACTTCTCCGTGTCATCACTTGACCTACTCTCGTGGCAATGGAACATCACCATTGTCAAGCGGAAACACGGAGACACATCCACAAACGAATACAAAAGGCGAATTCTGCAGTTTGCCTAAGGTGATGATCTCAAACAAAAAAAATAAAAAAATGTATCATTCCCCAAATCATATCGTCACAGCTCATGCCCACATCCAGAGGAATCGACCCCACCAAGGATCCAGTGATCCATCCACCACTCACGGCCCATGGAAATGCCACGATGCACAGAAGAGCTTGGTTTAAACATCTCATGGCCCGATGTCCCGATTGTTGAGACATGAGCCTTGACCCTGCACGGCTGTGCACGACTCATCGGTGTGACTCCTGAAGGTACATTTGGAAGATGGTGACGTAAAGTCTGGCAAAACTGGCAATTTGTTTTACAAAGTGGTATCGCTGATAGCTGAATTCATGCGGTCCGAGCACTTTATACTTTATCCTGTTGCATTTCTGCAAAAGGAACCTCATCACAAGCCGCTCGCCCGTTTTTTCCCCTGAAAAAGCAGGGGGCATCCTATGGCGCCATTTACGCCGGGTGAAACAGCTACAGAAAGCCAAGCGACCAGGCCTAAAGCATGGCTTTGACCAAAGCCGCTGGCAAGGCCGGCTGAAATCAAGTGCCTTGCCACTGCACCAACCGCAGCTGGATAGGCAAAGCATGCCGACGGGCTGCTGGCGGGCACGTCACGTTCTCCTGGCTGTGAATCGTGCAAGAACAATACTGATAGAACCCAAAATACAACCAAACAACTCTTGATTTGTAGATGACATTCCTTTTTCCAAGGGGACATCTGCAGGTTTTATGTTGTTTTTAGGTCAATTATTTGGAAAGTATGCCAGATCAGCTGTTGGAAAAAGGCGCTGCAGTAGGGTGCAGAACCTTGAACCCACTCTTTTCTCAATGGCATCTGTTGTACTGAGTAGCCTGGAAGCATGCTACTAGTATGTATTAGTACTTATATGTCTTTATCATCCTGATTCCTGCCTTTCATGCACTTCCAAAAGCAGGTTTTGAGGGCCTTCCATATCAAACATCCCAACGCCCAACAGTGGCCAAAGAGTCACACTTTGCAGCTGTTGAATGTGCTTCAGTTCATTCCCATCATGTATTATCACTCGTTATCAAATAACTCTCAGACACCAGACTGAACCTAACATCTACACCACCTGAAACAAGACTGAATTCTTTTTGTAAGAGTCCCTTGAGCTAGCTATTTTCGCTACACATTTCGAAACACCAATGCAAATACCACCCCCACATGATATACATATATGAATATCTATGATATGTATGCAAATATGAGTGTATATATATATATGTATATAGTATATAGTATATACTCATGTACCTTTTGAAGAATCCTCAACCAACCCCACCGGCATAACAAATGTTTCCCCTCCAGCTCGGTCAATTCGAAATCGATCAAAGCCCATGGAAGTTCCACACGTGTCCAAGCAGCCTGGATCCGCTTCGGTAGTTGGTGGTTGAACCAACCCATCTGAGAATCTGGGCCAGTCAAAATGGGAAAAACCTCCTCAAGGTTCGAGGTGAAAACACAAAATATTTGAAACCACCAGCTAGAAAATTACTACCCTCCCGAAGTTTAAGAGTTTGCCCCTGAAAAGTTACCTTCGCCGATTCGCAAAGAAGTCTTCCAAGCACCGTTTTTTCAGTGGCTACGTTAAACTTCTGTGGGGTAAGCCTCTAAGCCTAGGATCTTTTTTAACCAATGTGCCTGAACATAAAGGCTTCCCGAGATTCAATCATGCCCAGATCTGTTGTTTGCACCCAAAGATACATCCTTTTGGCCACTTGGCAACTACGAAAGCCATGGCGGTACTTTGACCGTGGCGAAGCACTATCTGGATCAAAATTTTTGGAGCTGATGGTCGGCATGGGGTCAGCATGGTTTCAAAATCTATGAAGGCAACAAATGAAAATTAGATAAAATATTTGAAAAATGACAAGACTATTCGCATAAGTATATGAAACTTCCTGCATTGCCCTAAACCTTGAAGCTTGCCAGGTTCTTTTCAATTGTGAAACATGCCCGAGAAAAAAAATCAGCTCGACCTCCAAAGGCACCTAAAATTAGATAAGGTAGGTCTGCCCCTGGCATTCAACGTGAGCATCTATCGCCACGGAAATCGACAGATTTAGATTGCTTTCCTCAAACAATCTGTCAGTGTAGATTTTGGCACCCTGCAAATCTAAGACTTGGATTTTTGTTGCCGGAAAGGTTTCCTCCCTCACTTCTTCACCAGCTTTGGCTCGCACGTTCCATTCTGCGGATGTTTATCGGTGGAATGAAAAAAGAGTGTCTTCTTAAAAGGTGCCCTTTTTAAGAAGCTGATGTGTCTTCAAACATACGACCTACGTTTCAAGGTCCATGAGTCCATGAGTGCCAGAATATGATCTAGCATCTTGAACGAGCACCATGCCATGGAAAGCTTGAAGTTCTGAAGGTTGTCGTCAGTTCCTTGACCAACTTTGCTGGCTTCATGTCACAAGTCATAGCATGTGTGTATTTTGCAAGTGAAGAATGCCTTCTGGAAATTAACATATCCCCTCCTAAGTCACTTTTGAAGATGATTTTCCTTTTCCCAAGGTGGGATATCTTAGTTTCCTGGAGGGTAATCCTTAGGCATGATCCAAGTCTTCAAGGATTGGTATGGATTGGGAATGGAACGGCACGAGCCTTCTGGCAGTAACCTTCTCTGCACTGGCATTTGCCATCGATGCAAGATGTGGGACCTGGCCGTATCGACAACTGATTGTCCAATGCCGTCCCACTTCCAGAACCATTCCAGGATACTTCAAGCGGATTTTCCATAGGATGGTAGTGATGCCACCCACGCCCAATTCCAAGTCAAATCTCAACTGGCAGGGGTATGATGGACTATGTAGGTCGTAGGCTGATCAAATGAATTGTTCTTTCAGAATTGCGAAAGGTGCTCTTCACCACTCACCTGATTTTTACCTTCCTGAACCTGCCATATATATATATATATATTGTTTTTTCTGAACAGTTTCCCACCTCGACCATGCCAACACCACAAATATTTGCAGGTGCCACCAGTATTCACTTCACAGTCCTGTGGCCAGAAGTGAATACCCTGGAGGTCAACTACCACCACCTTTGGGTGGGGCAGCGTGAAACCCCATCAAGTGTACCTATTGCTATGTCACCCATTTAGCTTTCTGGAATACGGCATGCCAGACATAGGAGCTGCCAACAGGTTTGACCCAAGATTTGGTGATTGGAAGAGAAAATAATGCCTCAGCAAAACCCCATGAAATATCAGATATCAAATCTTGAAGAATTCATTCTATGAAAACACATTCACAACGAGCTTTTGTTACCCCGGATATAATAGAAGCAACCTACTGACGGTACTCGACTCTTAGGCCATTGCACAATGGTAAAGCCAGAACCAGATACAGATATATAATGATATATATATATATAATATCTAATCAATAATTCTGCGCAAACACCTCTATATATTATATATATGCAGTATATAATTACTAGTTATTTGTTTCATCCAAACATTTCTGACCCAACCTTCAATGAAAACGTCCTGATCTGCACTACTTCCGAGGTCTGAACCCATAACACGCGGAGGCACACAATAGCCATCCTGGATGTGCCATCCATCAAGGAGAGCTTGGGGAGAAAAAAAAGGTGATTGATGTCAACTTAGATATCTATGTTTTTTTGAGAAAAAAACATTCTAAAAGATAATTTTCTGTGAAGATATCATGTTCGTATTTTTGTGTACCCAATTGGGCCATCAATTTTTGTTTGCTTGAGTTACCCCAATCTTTTGTCGATTTTTGAAGGAGTGAGGTTGTTTGAGGTCACTAGACTTCACTCCAGCGCAATACATCCTGATGCATCAAAGCTGGATTTAGATGTTCCGCCGCAAACTGCCAAATTAGATCAAATTATATAGAGACCTGCAGGCAGTTCGTTAAATCTATGGAACCTGTGGCATTCCTTGGAATTGAAAAAAACGTTAGGAATATCAATGCATGCCTGCATGTCAGCATGTACTTGCCTACATACTGCCTACCTCCGAATATGCACATAATTTATATAGGTATACACATGTCTGATCCATACATCCAAGCTGGCTTGCATCTAAAAAAAATGCTCCAGCCTCTGCACAAAGCCCTGGTTTGCAAAGGCATTTGCCACCGGAGCACATGGTTGGGCCTCAAAGTTCAGCAACACATACATTAGTTTATTCAGATTTTGGCGCAAAAAGGAATAAGCGTGAAATGAAATTCACTTCACGTCCAAAAAATCTTAAGAAAACACACACACAACATACATACATACATACATACATACATACATACATACATACATACATACATACATACATACATACATACATACATACATACATACATACATACATACATACATACATACATACATACATACATATATACATACATATATATATATAACGAATGTATAGGTATATAATTGATTCAATGATTGAATATCCGCGACAAATGGCGCTGAGGGGTTGCCTTCAAATTTCCATCCAGCCTCTAGTCCTGCTGCAAAGGAAAACGCGACAAGTACCACCGGTGTCATCTGTAGGGCATAGTCCGCCTGCAGTCCCAAAAACGTTGGGTTCACTTCTACATTTTGTTTGTTGGTACATGAGGCTTACAGCTTGTGTCAGTGTTGCGGTTGCATGACGTGGCCCTTGGGTTGGGATACACACTAAAGATCACTAAAGTGACGGCGTTTCATTCCGAGGCCTGGAACCCCTGAAAAATTTGTGGATGCTGCCGTTTTTCGATCTATTGCCTTCATTGTTGGGCCCAAAAAACCTCAGTAGCAACATGGATATTTCAAATCCAGAAACCTCATCTTCCATCCCGGACATCTCATCTTCATACCCCGAGGTTTCGCCACTCCTGAGTTCCAATCGGCCTGTGTTGGAATGTTTCGAATGTTTCTTGTGCACCTTGCCCGGAGTCTTGCCACAGGTGTAGCCTTGGTCTCGGCTGCAAATGGTACAACAACAACAACAACAACAACAACAACAACAACAAAATCTGCAGATGTCTTGTCTTTTTACAGATGCCAAGTTACAAATGCTTCCTGTTGATGTCTGCTCTTCTCTCTTCACCAAGCCTACCAGCTGATGGGCGAAAATGAGGTATGTACCACCACTTACCTATAGGCCTTGCTCGTGTTTCGCCAGAATCATACAGCGCAGGAGCGTAGTTGTTTGGCATCCAGACAGGATACGACAGGATCTAGTTTTGCATGGAAACACTGATTTTGAAAACTTCTGGAAATTCTAGTTCCATTCAGTTCCCTGTACCTCAAGTTACGATCCACTAGAGTGTATCTTCAAGTGGTGAATGTAATTGATGTGGATCACAAATATTTCGTCCCACTCTGAAGCAGTGTATGATTTAATCTGACTCACACCCCTCTGAATGATGGGCAATCCTCTGCTTCATAGGCTTAACATCTGCCACAAACATCTTTTCAGCAGCATGATTGGACACTTGGTACACAGGGCTTCGTCACACATTCAAAGTGAGGTGGGATCAAATACAAGAAAGACTCAATGACAACAATCAAACGAGACAGACCTTCCACCCCACAACATCAGAACCATCCAATTTTTACCCACAATATTGTGACTTGACACTTCTGCAGCCACCCCTCTCAAAGAATTGATGCAATCTATTTGTCCACTTCATTGAGGTCATGGACTTTTATGGATGTTTCATCCTGCTTTCGGAGCCGGTTCAAGTGGGGCCTGAAGCACAAGAACACGTCTTGTCGAAAGAACATCTTGGCAAAGCTGGACAGGCTGGAGTGTGAGCATTTGGTTGGATATCCTGAGCGAAGCAGCTAGGCCTTTGGCCAAGGCAACTATCCAATAAAATTTTCACTTCATGGCCAGGGGACCATGCGTCCCTGAAGCCTTCAATCTGTTGACTGAAAAATGATCACCCGAAGACAAAACAATGAATCCCACCACCACCACCACCAGCACCACCACCACCACCACCACCATCATCATCATCATCATCAACATCATCAACATCATCAACATCTTCAACATCATCAACATCATCATCATCATCATCATCATCATCATCATAAAAATTAGCTCCAAACAGTAGGGAATCCCATCGTTTTATTTTCATCCCTATAATGGAGAGTAGTTTCCCCTCCCTAAAACCTAAAGAAGCAGGGTCCATCTCTTCTCACTCACAGCCCTATCTGTTGCCTTGGTTTCACCTGTGAATCAAGAGCTTCGAGGTGGAAAGCCCTAACATATCTGATTTTATACACAGTGAGAATGTATCTGTGAAGTATTCACTCGTAGTGATAAATACATGTACAATTACCAGACAGCAAAAATTATTCCTGAAGCAAGGTGACCTTCCTCATTTAGAACGAAGAACGCGTTGAGTGACATCCCAATGGTTGGGTCAAAATGACATCCCGGTACCGACTTTTCTCCCGACTTTGCGCCCCCAGGAGTCATTTACAAAGAAACAAAAGTTGTCCGCATTCTTCAAGGCCTGCAGGTCCGCAAATCACAAGTCAAAAATTTGGCTGGCCCAAATGGATAGAATTTATATACATCAATTCAACCAGGACTGGTTGAAACTAAAATTTGAAGAATCAAATGGCAAGCGATCTGAGCAAACTAAAATCATATTTCACCAAGCAGGGTGTTGTGGTTGGGGATTCCCTTACTAAACACTGGAAAAAAACTACCGTTTTACAGGGTCGGTGATGAGTGGGTGATGTCATTATGGTTTGTCCGGATTATTTTCACCTTTTCCCAAACACCCATCTCTCACGATCAAACTCAAGAAGCAAGTGTATCTCTCATCTCGCGCCAAAAACAACGTCTCAGAAGCCATGGCCTTTTGATCACTTCGAAGAGCTTAATTCAGCTTCTGAGTTTGAAGGTTTTTTCGAGCCCAACTTCTGATAGACCTTCCTTTGGTGCCATGAACCAGCTTCATGTAAGAATGTATGGCAGAATTTAGCATTAGAGAAAAACCATTTAAAAAAACCTTGCGAATCTCTCGCGCGCCATGCCTTGCTGGGATCCGTGTTGGCTAAGCCCTGACAGGCCACCCTCCTCGGTTGGTTCCGGAGACAGCACGGTCACCAATGGAATGGTGAAGCTGACATAGGAGTCGGTTTTTAATAAACATCCTGGGGGGGACCTGAAACATTCTTGAAAATGAATTGGAAGGGGTGATAGTAGCTATATGCAGCACAGGTAAACATCTAATATCGTGTATTCTGGATGTATGCTGGTATCCTGAACTTACATAATCTCAGGGAAACGTTCCGTATCTTTTCCATCTTTGCCACAGGCTTCCAGCTTCCAGCGAGTCGCGGAAGCTACTTCACGCTGATGGGAACTGTGAAGATCGGGTAGCGCCAGGTAATTTTGTAAACAATTGGACGTTCTCAAATCTGTTCATATCTTTTTGTTCTTGTGTGGTTTTCCTATAAAAACGCTTCAAATTATTCTATAATTGGTGCAAATTTTTTGAAAGTCTCAAGTCATGCAAGCTACAACAACACGGCTCCATCCCCTACTGAAGCCAACGCCCTCCAAGCTGAGGAACCCATAGGCTTTGACACAATCAGGTGGCTCCCCCTTGTAGCACACATCATCCGTCAAAGACATCCTCATCTTGGGTCTTTTGCCCGCGTTATTCGCTTTTCTCTGTGCCAAAACTGCACACTGTCACACAAGGTCACACAAAAATCAATAAGATGTGTAGTATACATGAATGTATTGCTTATCTAAATAGATATATAACTACCAGAAAGCGGAAAAGAGGCATTTCGTTCAAGTGATATCGATGACATCAACGGAAAGGACTCTTGCCAAGAGGTGTTTGTGCGTAGCTTCTCCATATCTGCAGAAGTGCCATACGACATGATAGAATCCTATGCAGGGTAGGCCCTTCAACCTGTTTCCACCCGGGGGCGAACAGTATATTGTAGCAAAAACATATATAGAACTCCTGATGTTCCAGAGCATGGTTGTAGATTTCAGGCAGATCTTAGACAGATCTTAGACAGCTTTTCCAGCTTCACTTTGGCTATGAACATCTGCTTGCCATGTTTTTTTGCTCCAGAAAGTGTCACTGAAAAATTGCCAACTTGCCAAGGTTCTCGTGGTGTGAAGCTTCATGGGTCAAGGTTTCCAATTGAGTCCCCATATCTGCATTGATATATCTCAGCGATGAAAAAACTGCTTCCCCAATGGAGAAATTCTGGAGAATTTTGATGAATTTTGTTGGCATCAAAGGTCACAGAATTTGATTTAGAAAGAACACACGTGGAAGAAAAAAATAAATTTCACTGAGATTTTGTAAGTTCATGAGCTCAAACAAAATCCGCATGCAAAGAAACGAGGTAGTATACAGTACACATCCCATCTTTACCCTTCAAAGGCTGGCTCTCTAAGGATTCACAAGCCGTTCAAAGTCATGCACTGTCAAAATTTGTCAAAATCCAATCTACTAGCTTACTAGACAACCGAGCTCAACGAATTACTTGCTCCTCTACATGAATCCCACTTGCACCAGGACACTCATCGCAGAGGTAAAAGAGATACTGGCCACCTCAGGACGGAGGCAAAACCCTCCCAGGCAAAATCGGGCCTTTCAACGGAGGAGTGTGTTGCTTATATAGTTGCTCACTTAGCTGGGAGAATTTTCCTTTAAAAAACTTGTTAAAGGATTCGTTGGTCTCTCATCGCCCCACATACACACAAACCCACCTAGCAGCCTTAGTCTTTGTCATATCATTGGATTCTCTCACTGGTGTCTGAATGCACCCAGATTTTTTCCAGGACTCCCGACGCTGATTCCTGAGCGAATGGTCGGGTGAATTGGGGGAAAGTCGAGAATGTTGACGGCACTGGGCTCGGTCCTTTTAAGGAAAAAGTGGATTGGTGATTCTATCAAGTGTCTGAACTCAATTACATGAATCTTCAATCAATATGGGAAGCTCTCTTTCTGTGAGGCTGCTGAACAATTTCGCCATGGTCTTAGCCAGGCGTGGGAATGAAAACAATACACAATATGCATAATTCTGCTGCACCCTGGCACCCTGTGGCAAAGAATGACTATAATGGCAATGACCAGACCATGGCAAGTCCAACAATCGTTCCCAGCAGGTCTCCAAAAACAATCTTCAGGGGGCCTATGGGCCTATATATAGTTGGAACAGAGTTTTCTCTGTTTTCTTACACTCCGTGAAGCAAGGGAAACAGATGCCCATCACCCGGTGCTTTGTTCATCTGCCCAGGCGCTTGTTGTGCGGAGGATTCGGGTGCACATAAGCATAGACGTTCTCTCTACATTGCGGTCCTGGATATTCATATGCCACGTTCGAGAGCAAGCGATTCACCTGCAGTGATCCAGGGGTGTGGTATCCAAATCCTCTACCAAATCTGGGGGCAAAAAAGCAGGTCCTCAATCAAAAATGCCTGGGTTCTAAAGTTGAAAACTGAAGCATTCACAGCAAAAGTGCGCTTTTTTTGGCTGATTCTTTGCTATCTTTTTCCAGTATCCTATTCAACCTTCCTCTTCCCCCTTTTTTACCTTATGTATCATTGTGTACCTTCATAAGGCTCCCTCCGCTGCTCCCGGCCTGCGTGGCGATGCGCCGGACCTCTTTCTTGGCACTAGTGCTCTTATCTCCAAACCACAAGATCCTTGGGTCCAGCACCGATTTTCAAAGCATCCAGATTTTGCAACTGAATCTCACATCAACTCATCTGGGAATGAATTCGTTCACTTAACTTCGGACCTCCAGATGTTCAGATTTTTTTGTTTTGCAAGCAAGTGTCATCGTTTCATCTGCCTCAGTTTTCGTGGCTTTCTTTTTGGGTCGAAGGATCGGCTGATCCAACAACGCTCCACTATCAGGCAATCCAACCCATGTCACAAACCCAGGTTTTGTTCATCTCAACCGCTCCAGGAGTCACGCACCTTGGCACTTGTAATAGATCGAATGGCTGTTGCAGTGTAGGCTTGCCTGGTTCTGGATTCTAGAGCTGAGAAATCATAGACTCTCTGGCCAGTGCAGAACGCTCAGAATTCGGTTCGGGTGAGACAATGAAAATCTTCCGCCCTTGGGAGGAATAATGAAAATTGTTATGGCAGGAGCATGATCCCCCCCAAAAAAAAAACAGTGTCTCCGACTTTTATAGCAATGGTAAGTGGTAGTTCTAGCATATGTGGGGCATGCAAAGGCAAACCCAAACACGGCCGTTGTTTGCCATCACAAATGTTCCAGGCCATTTTTAGTAATGAAAACAGAACAGAAAACTTTCAGCCACGGGGTTGATCACGCTTCAGCAGAACTTAACTCTTTCTGCATTTCTTTGAAAATTTGTCAACCCCCGAAGATTCCCCTAAAGTCTTTCATCAGTTTCATATTTTCTCCGGCAAAATCGGGCTAAAATGAACTCGAACAAAAGGTCCAACTTGGCAGCACAACTGCCATCCATGTTACGCTTTGACTGCCATCTTCACCACCTCGTCGGCCCAATCTGACCTTCAGCGGAAGATATCCTACCACATGCTATCGTCCACAGGGTTGTCCAAAATGACGGTTGTCCTACATTTGATATCCTACGGCATAGTGAGTACGTTGCCAACATACCAACATGAATGAAGATGATTTTCACAAGTTGTACTTGTTCATGTTCACTTGCGTTGGATGCAGTAGGGTGTCTGCTGCAATATCTTTTGGCAAAGCATTAGGCATCGGAAATTGCGACATGTCTAGACATGGACCATTCTGTGGCGAAATATCAGTTGGCCAGCTTGTTGATGGTAACACTGGCCTTCAAGCTCGAACCCAGGTAAGACTTGAAATTGAATCGGGGATGGTCTTCATTCTATTGAAATTCTATTGCTTCTTCCCAGCTATCTTTGCTACCCAGATGGTCAAGTAGCTGGGCCTCATGTGGCAAATCCAATGGTCCACTATCCCACAATCGGGATTCAGATATTTTATTAACTCCACCGTAGATTTCTTTTTAAAAAAATCCGCCCCACTTGTTGCACCGTGACCCGTAGGAGTATCACATGTTTCTAGGAAATCCATCCAGATTCACCTTCAATTCCTGTTGCTAGGTGGGCAACAGGAACCCGTGGGTTTCCCCTGTGTCAAGGGGGCGGAAAACAGCACCTGGATGTCTCCAAAAGTGAACTGCTGGAGCTCGTTGCCTTGGAATCGGAGCTGGGGCACTACTGTTGATGGCTGAAATCCCAAACAACCACCTGGGATGGTGCAAAAACCCTGTAAATAATGGGATAAAACTACCAACCTCAACTGGTTAGCCGGATTTCAACCATCAACAGTACTTCCCCAAGGAAAGTGTGAAAAATTTTAGGGCACTAGGCACGCTAGGCACGCCTTTAAAGACCTCCTGCAGTGGTGATTTTTTTTCACAATCAAAAACAGATCACTGATGGCACTTTCAGAGCCCAGATGCCACGATATTGTTCAGTGGGTAGATGCGAAAGAGATTGCAAATGACCTGGCTCGCATCCACAAAACACCGAGAACACACGGCTCGCATCTATTTCAGTAGCAAAATGAAGTAAGGTCGTGTCACAATGCTTCATAACCAAGATGCAAAGTGGAAAGAAAACACAACATAATGACATCACACACCGTTCTTTGAAAAGCAATGAAAAACCTGTTCGATGATTTGATGCCATGTCACCACCGTCATCTCTCCTGGCTTCAACGGAGGGTAGTTCAAAGATATCAACCTCAGACTCTGCGACTCTGCAAACATCTTTGATTTGGTTGGAACTTGGAATGATTGGTGAAGCTGTTGATGAAATCCACAGGACAAAAAGGAAATCTAGTTGGTGGTTTTCAACCCATTTGAAAAATATGAGTCAATTTCAAATTGAAAATTGAATCATTTCCCCAAGTAGGGGTGAACATTAAAAAATTTGAAACCACCACCTAGAAATCCTTGGATCTCATGAATCTTATACCTCCATTCCTCCAAGGTCAAGAGACTTCTGCAAGTCATCCGTGGTGTTGATATGATCCTTCAGCGAGAAGGAGGTGGAAGGACAACCAGGCAGCAACCAATCACAGGAGCTAAGTCCACTTTTTTCAAACGGTCCGAAAGGCGCAAACAAACCGCGTTTGAACACCCAAATGTAAGAAGCAACAACCAATCTATAAAGGGGACACCATGGAAATTTTTGAAAATGAAGAATCTGATCAAAGAAACATGCTCACATCATATAAGATTCATTAGGAAAAAAAAAGTATATCATAGACCACATCCTTGTCCTGCATTCCCCCCCCTCTTAGTCTAATTCATACGTCCAAACGGTCTTTGAGTTGACTTGGTGATTCCTCCATGCATCCCTCCCACAACCAATCGGGGCCCCGAAATCTCGGCGAGTCTCTGGGTTGTGCAACAACTCTTTTAACTCGGCCACCTCTTTGGAACCATTGGAGGTGCTATTGGAGGTGCCATCACCTCAAGCCGCCATGTATTGGAGGTTCCAAACCGAAAAGTTGGGTGGTTGAACCCATTTAATCTGAAAAATATTATATACTGTAGTCAAATTGGATCATTTGCCCATGGTTCGGGGTCAAAATAAAAAAACATTTGAAACCACCACCTAGTTTAGATTGAGATTTGCACATCAAGAGTTACTGTACCTAAATTGACATTGGCCCACTTTTGTGCTAACCAACCTGTGATTCTTTTTAGTGTATGTTTCGGACATGGGGCAGAAACTATAACAGCTAGCCTTCCCACCGCTTTTCCCGTTCAATCCTCCCACTTTGAACTCCCAGTAGCTGGAGTCTACTATCTCACCAGGTGTCTCGCCCAGGGCCTTTGGCGATTTTTCTGAGCCCAGAGTGAACCTGGAGCGCAGTGGCCCGACTATCTGAGAACCACACCATCCACCAGAAGTCTGGAAAATCCATGATGAAAACCAACAAGAACCAAAGTTGACACACGATTTCGGAAATGTGTAAAGAAGTCAGTCACATCTACCCTGTGATGTTGAGGAATTTGCGGTCGCACCATTTGGTATATGTATATATATATATATATATATATATA
>DF239466.1:66701-110015 GCA_000507305.1 Breviolum minutum Mf 1.05b.01 | reverse complement strand
ATATATATATATTTAATATATACCTGCCCCTTCCATGTCTTCTGTATACAGTACCCCCCTTTCTTGGTGTCACAGGGCACCACCTGGACTTCCTCCACTGGGGACATCACCGAAACATCGATGTCGCAAACAGTTCGGCTTCCACCACCAGGCTGGTAGCAGGCCACATCTGAGGTGGGCGGCCGTTGCTCCGCAGGAATACTCCTGACCAGCTTCTCCTTAGACGACTTTTTTCATCAATTTTCTGAAGCCTGAAGTGTGGGGGTTGAGAGGAGGTTGTTGATTGCCTTCTTGAGCTTGTATCTATTTAAAAAATAATAATAATAATGATGATGATAATAATAATAATCATCATCATCATCATGATATTAACTTAAATATATATATATATACATATTATATAAAATATATACGTTCGTACAGTTGGTGAGGTCCAGATGCATTCAAAATATTCAAAAAATGTTCGGGCCTCGTGGCTTCCTTGCCCGGTGGACCCTGTGCACCCCCCCCCTTCACCAGGCTGCTTCACCAAGATACACACAGATCCATGCACGTCACTGCCACGGCCTGGCAATGCTGGACAACTTGTCCTTTTGTCAAAATGCTCTGCGATGCTATCAGCCCAACAAAATCCTACAAGTATGTTGCATCTTGCTTTGTCTATAGTTAGTCAAAAACATAATATATATATATATACATTATATAGACACATGTATATGATGATATTCTATGATACCAATCATGATTTTATACTGCCTGCTATTATATAAGGCATTTTCGAGTTTCCTACGAAAAGAAAAACATGATCTGTCTTCACATCAGAGATCTTTTGGGGGAAGCCGTCTGGAAGCCAACATGCCAGGAGCCACGTCTTTCGCCAAAGCACTAGGATCATCCTGGCGACCACGAGACCACGAGACGTTGCTTGGAGGCAACCACTTCAACCCCCCAGGTCTGGGTATAGCTTATATGGGCTAGAGCGCTGTCACCCCAAAAAAACTAGAAACACGCACATCTGAGATCTGCATCTATGAATTCATAGCACCTTCCAAAAGAGAGATATATATTGAATAATTATCTGAATTCCCTTGAAAACAATCAGCAATCAGACTGTTTCACGTGTTGTTGTTTCTCCCTGGCTTTGTTTCCCCTCACAGAAGTCGTACTACAAAACACCTGACACAGACTTCAAGCTTCCAGGCCCCTCAGGCACCCGCCCCTCACATCCGTGCACTCCATGTGGGGCTGCCTCTTGGTTTTCAAGACCCAAGAAGCGGCTTAAAAATTCACGCACTGAAGAGGGTGAGGCCATGATATGCTCAGCAATCTCCGCAGCATGGACCACCTGTCGGGGCTGGGGAAGCTTGAGAAAATGAGATATGATTTTGTTCAGCAAGTCCCAAAATTGACTTGCTAAAATACCGGAATGGTAGTTGGTCCTTCTCCATACTAAAGTTGACTGATTTAACTGAATGAATTCTATGTTTTTGGACCTACCCTACTAGTTATACTAGTTCTCTTCCGCAAGGAGCTGAAATTTTCCCCACCTTCAAATCCTCATCAGCTGTGGTGCCAAAGTAGCTGCTGGTGAGTTTGTTAATACCTTCACCTTTAGCGAAAAGGAAACACGAGGATTCAGGCAAAGCCAACCAAAAAAAAAAAAACTTTTCCAATTCACCACATCCATCCTTGAGGTCAATGATACTATTGCGTTCCTTTACCTCTCCTTAAATTAAAAAGGTCATGCTTCCGACCTCTCATATCAGCAGGCTGGATTTGCCAACTTATGATCTGTTTTGCTTGAATCTTGGTGCTTTCTCTGTGTGAGCTGGCTTTTCGTTGCTTTCAATAGATCCGGACCCGAAGTTTGAGCTTCCCCACAAGTCTCCGCCACAATGCTGGCATCACACAGAGCTGGGTGTGACGATGAATTCGCCGGCGCGTCGCTTGCGCGATCTTGTTGCCTGCAGCTCGGAACGAACAACGACTGATGTCCGACAAAATCAAAGGTGACATGTCAAATCTGCATGCGGCCAGATGCGCATCATAAAGCATATATATAGCTGTCTATAGTCTATAGATGCATTTGATATATGTCTACGTCTATGTGCGGTTTTCGACGTGTGTAGCGTTAAATAGACATACAGTACACATATGTATCAAATAACATGTGTGTGTGACTATTTCCCCAATGTATAAAGTGATTCTTTACCTACTTGTAGGTGGCCTATGTATGTCTGTGATTGTCTGTGTGCGTGTGTGTTCCATTGTGTGTGCGTGTCTTCGCTTTTGTTACATGCTCCTCGACCTAGTAACATCAAGTGGTCAACAGGGATCAGTTGCGAAAAATCCGACTCAGGACTGGAAGGGACAACAACAGTCTATGGATATGTAATGATATGTATCGAATCGTATCGATTCATATTGACATGCACAAGTCCAACGTTAGAATAAGAAGATACTAGAAAATCATCTTATCATATCCTATCGAATTGATGCTCTGACTACTCTCTTCGCACATCCAAATTGCCAAAGATACTAACTGGAAACTTAGCCTCGAAACATCATCATGCGCACTGTGTGCTCGAAATCACGACCACAACAGTGACAGCAAGAACAAGAGCAAGAGCAATGTCAATTCCATCACCTTCATGATAATCATCATCACCACTCCCGCCATCATCATCAGCATCATCATCATCATCATCATCATCATCATCATCATCATCATCATCATCATCATCAAACACTGGCACAGACGGAGTCGTCCTTGCCTTGCGTAGCCATGTCTTTGCAAGGCATTCACTGCACACTGCCCGCCATCAGCATCTCGGCATTCGTCATCTGCTTCCAGTGGAGCCGTCGTGTCGACGGGCCACCCTGGCATCTCCGACATCGCAGGGACAGGAAGGTCGAACGTCAGACTATTCGAGTTGTCAAGAAAAAATGCAATTTCATTTGAATTGGATTCTGATGGACTTTTTTACATCTTTCTACACTAAAAACGGGTTTGTTCTTTCTGGGTGCGGCTTCAGTCTTGTCCTGGGGGACTTTGTTGCAAGGTCCATTTAGCCAGAACTTGGAAACACATGCATAGACATTACATGTCATATAAATGTTGGTGTTGGTGGTGGTGTTGGTGGTGTTGGTGTTGGTGGTGGTGGTGTTGGTGTTGGTGGTGGTGGTGTTGTTGTTGTTGTTGTTGTTGTTGTTGTTGTTGTTGTTGGTGGTGGTGGTGGTGGTGGTGGTGGTGGTGGTGGTGAGGGTGGCCATGGGAAGGGCTGTCACACTGAGATGCCTGGTCAATTTGTGCACTAGGGGGCGTGAAACCTGGAGTCACTTGGTCACCCAATTTTTGTGCTCCCCCCAAGTCATCCATTTAAAGGGAAATGGCTTAATTGACTGTTAGTGGGAGGGGGCTCCCCTCAATGTATTCTTTATATATAGATATGGATTGGTATATATATATTTATATATCTAAATGAATCTATTTATATCTGTATATACATATATATATATATATCAAGAATGAATCTATCCATACAGGGACATCTCCCCGTCTCCCTGACTTCAGTGCCCCCGACGGAAAAAAAAAACAATATATATATATATATACATATCCTTCAAACATTATCTTTCGGCATACCTCATGCGCCTCAACCCGTCTCAACAACTCATGAACCAACTGACGTTTTCCGAAGGTAAAGATCGTCCTGCAAAGTTCGCCATGGTGTCACCATGTTTCAAGTCACTCAATGGCTGCATTCTTTCCAATTCGCATTCCGCAAATTGATCAACGCCGTTACCATCCGTTACTGGCCTCTGACATGCAAACACAACAGCAGCAGGACTGCAAGGTGTCTCCTGCGAGGAGACAAGCTCAGGGAAGGGGTTAACATGTTGGGCATTATAGCATGCAGTAATCAGTAATACTTCCCAGGGTTCAAACATGCACCAAACTGAAGACTAAAGTGACTAAAAACCAAAAATTCTGAGAAGTGTCTCTGGAAGTGTGTTGAAAGGCACACTGACGCCAAAGAAAAAACCAGCCCCATGATTCCAGTCTTCAACTGGACATCTACAGTAACGACTAGTAAGGATCATCTACTGTTGATGAATCGTGACAAAGTACGCAGCATGGAAGATTGAAAACCTTGCTCATCCGGAGATTATTATCTAGGTACATGATGGATTTCCAATCACTAAGCTACTATAGTACTATAGAATGCCAAGATCTTCCAACCACATAGCCACTTTCTTCTGAACCTGCTTCGAGGAAAACGGCCAGCCTTATATGGACATGACGCTTGGAGAGCCAAGTCGTCAACATTGTTGGCCTCATTAAAGAAAGTGTTACGTGTCAAGGGCATCATGAGCCATGATGTGACAGCAAATGTTTCAATCTTTGGGTGGGACTTGAACCTCACGGGCATGGTTACTGTAGGAAGCCCATTGCAGCAATGCCCCTGTCAGATGTGCAGCTTAGCAGCAAGTAGAGTTGAAACAGCGTGAGATCAGCTGGCAGTTTTGAGCCCAAACGAATGCCAACCAAGAAGAGACTTCAGAACAGATTTAGTCATGTGTTGGGTGCTGAAGATGCCTCATGGGTTCTGCAAGTAGCCTCCTCGGAAAGAAAACCCAGCAGAGGCATGCTGAACAGTACTCAAAAAACGATGAAATGTGAAGCAATGAAACTGCCTAATCCTATGTGCGACTGTTTTCTGTCATACTTTTCGCAAACACCCCAGGCCGGTGTTCAATTTCTTTCTTAGCAGTAGCAGTCTGACATATAATATATATGTTCCCGTTTGTCAAGAAACATCAATAAACCTTCACATCATTAACACTTCTTTGGCGGCTTCCTGTCCCCACCCTTCACCCCCCCTGCGGCATTGGAAAGCCTCGGATGCCCAATGCTCAGTGGTCACATGTTGGTTCCCCACCTCGGCATTTCAGTAAATGACCTTTGGAATAGATGGATTGTAGGGCCAGTTTTGTTTCAAAAATAGCAGAACCCTGTTCCAACTCATCTCTATATCTGATGAAGGAATATTTTTTGGTGTTGGTATGAGATGTGAGGATGTAAACCACTGAGATCCGAAAAAGATGTTTGGAAACACGGGCTTCTTTAGTCTCAAAACATGAAATCTTGTAACCAAAGTCATACGAGTAGGGATGGTTAGCAACTTGTGAATGGATTTATTGTTCCTAGGCTAGGGACATGTTCAAGTCCTACCTGTCAGTAAGCTTCCACCCGAAACAGCCAAAAGGTTTCAGATTCTACAAGCGTGTCATTTTCCGAGACTAAAGGTTGCAGGTATCAGGTTCCATTTCCATCAACAACATCAGAAGTGCTTCTATGTTTCTTGTAGGGTGTCACATGGGTTTGGCTCCCTTGAAGATTGGGCGGAAAGCTTAGTAACACAAGGTTCCAGATGGGCATGCATCTATTCCAAGAGGATAGAATTCCTTTAATATCTTCAAAGTCAGTCAACCACTACAGTACCAACGAAATGGCAGAGTCTTTCGAGACACAACCCCTTGCATCGAAACCTCAGCATCTTTGAGTTTCCACACACACAGGGTGAAGGAAAAACTGAAGATGGGTTTTGTCCTGGACACTCGGTGAAGCTTCACACAGGCAGTGGAAATAAAGATGCAGAGATGCAGTCAGAATCTCCAATGTCAGAAAATGTCCAGAGATGACAAGAGGCCCCCCTCTCTGTGTGAAACGTCATGTGAGGCGTGTGAACCATGGCCAGGTGGTTTCCCAAGATCCGCACTCCATCCAAAAGAAGATCACGGAGTTACCCTGGGCCCAGGTCAGCTGACTTGTAGTGATTGTCGTGGTACTGTTTCGTGGGTAGTTTTGGTGAGGGTCCGGGCGGTGATGGTGGTGATAATGCTGATCGTGAACACCACCACCCCCGCCGCCGCCACCACCACCATGATCATCATGATCATCCTGATCATCATCATCATCATCATCATCATCATCATCATCATCATCATCATCATCATCATCATCATCATCATGATCATCCTGATCATCCTGATCATCATCATCATCATCATCATCATCATCATCATCATCATCATCATCATCATCATCATCATCATCATCATCATCATCATCATGGTACTGGTGGTGGCAGCGGTGATGATAGTGATACTAAGCTGTAAGTGATCATGATGTTGACATGGTTGAGGCAAGACCACCATAACAGAATGAATTTTGAGTGCTAAGTATTCCACTGATGGCAAGGTACACATTGCCAGAACCCACCAATTTTGGATTGCCCAAATACACATGGTTGGTTTTCCCCATCTTTCCCCACAGGTTTCTCCACCTCCATGGCATCACCATCACCACAAGCGTATAAACGAAGGGCCAAGGATGCGAAAGGCCCCAGGGTTTGCCATGAGCTTTCCCAACATCTCCTTGTGCTGGCGATTTGTATCTAAAACACCAGGATGGCTCGGTTGAGACCAAACAGAGAATATTCTAGGCATATAATTGATGTTGTATTTATACGCAAGCATGCTTTGGGTGACTTGTCCATGCAACCAGGACTGCTTGATAAAGATTTCTAGTGGACGAACACAATAACTTGATCTACTGTATCCAAAATCTGTGCTTGCCAAGTTCTGTTTTCAAGACTGTATGTTCCCGGTTATATCCGCCCTAGGCTTCTCTGCGCTTTGGTTCCAGAAATCTCCTGCGTGGCTTTCGTTCAAAGCAGCCAGCGGAGAAGTTCTCCTGGTGGTGAAGATGCTGCTTTTCAACAATCTTCCACCAACACCAGCCGAACACGTCCCCACAGGGTTCAAGCCCTTTCTTAACATAGAAGGGTGGTTGATACTCAAAAACTATACGTACATAAATAAATAAACATATCCATGACTATATGTTATGTATGAAAAACATTTACAAAGTCTTTGAATGGGAAAGTGTCCCATTCACCAGACTTCCTGGGACAAGCGTTGGCGAGCGTGGGGAATCCACCAGCGCGCTTCTACCTGATCCAACTGCCATCAGGTTGTACAAGCGAAATAGCAAAGAATCCATGTTCATCCATGTTCCGTAATGAACACCCCGCTATTGATGGTTGTCCCCAAAGATGCCCTGAGCACATCCAAGTAGTACTTGAATGATGAATGAATGTTTGCCATAAGCGCTTCCTCGAGCTTTCTTAACTCTGCAACTGTTGCCCTTCGAGTCTCCCGACAGGTTTCTGTAGCAGGCTTTCATCAGCACTGTCCCTTGACCCGGGAAACGGATGAGGAACCGAGTTCCTACCTTTCCTCCATCAAGATTTTGCAAATCCCAGAGGGAAAAAAACTTGTTGTAGAAGAAAGACCCTGGCATCTTCAAAAGTATGGTTTCACTATTTTTCACTGCTCCCATGGTTTCATGCTTGCCTTTAGACACCTATGTACGGGGATATCTTCTGGTCTGAATTCTTCTGAACTATACCTTTGCAATATGCATACTAGTAACGCATCGTTTATAGTTTTTGTTTGTATCTTGTCTCTTGGGAGCTTTGTATCGCAACTCCTCACAACAGAACCCACTTTCAATCTTCAATCAACACTTTCTTTCTGGCTTGGTGGCAATAGGAAAAATCACTGGGTGTCCAAATAGACCTGTCCCTATTCAACTCAAACCCCAAACCCCACACTGCAAGTGCATCAACCCACTGAACCGGAAAGACCCCGAAACCTCTTCCTGCCAAGGGACTTCAATTCCTCCATCAAGGCTACTGTTCGCCGTAGCTTGGCTAAATCACGGCCATGTACCTTCCGACCGAGGCACTGCAAAAATGGTGAGTCAAGTTGGGCCAAGCAGGACCTGTAGGAAACCGACCGTTCATGGGATTTTCTGATGAAAGTCCAGGTGCCTGGATTTTTTTGGAAAACTGGCGCCACAGCCATATTTTGCAAGTTTCAAACCTCAGATTTTCCATTGCCACTGGTGGTCTACCCGACAAGTGTCGAGTCTAACCCCATCCATTCGAACATGTTCAACAACTGAGCACACCTTCATCCGACTGTCAGCTGGTGTCCTGGCTAGATCATGCTAGATCCATCAACTTGATGCTGGAGTATGTTGTACACAGCATATATGGTACCAAGTTGCAATACATTTGGGATACTACACTTGGCACACAAGCTCTAAATTTAACCTTCATCGTTCCTGTGCACTATATATGAGATATATCATGTGGATGATTAGTAAACACAACACGGCCCACTTCAGGAGGGCCAGAAGCTCATGAAGCGACAGGGATCTCCCCCATCCGTCTTCCCGGCTCTGGGGGTCATGTACCTAGCATTAACTATGGGAGGTCATTCTCGGGGGGCATTATATTACCAACCCAAACAATGCAGTATAAGGGAAATCCCTCAAAATGACCATAGATGTGTATTGCTTGATCCCCCCCCCCCAAAAAAAAAAGGTAATTTAATGACCCTGATTGGCCCAACTCAAGGTCCATTTATGTCCAAGCATCCAAAACATTCCGTGAGAACAGGTGAGTGAAACTGGATTGCTTGGCAGTCAATCGCACAAAAGATATCAAACATGTGAATCATCAGGAAAAAGCCAGGTCCCTCACAAGACAAACACAAAGTGAGTACAACAACAACCCTAAATACATTTGAAATATCCATCACATTGTTTTTTTGTTGATGCAACCTGAAAAAAACGGCCAAGGCCAAGTCTTTGATAGTTCTTGGTGCTCACTTTGATCAAAGTCCCCATCCCTCTCCTTAAAGGGGAGGGACTCACCAAACTCACCGCTTCACGGTGTTCCTGGAGTGTCTTCCAAACCTTGGCGAAGGTGGCCAACTCCCACCGCTCCGGCCAGCAAGGTGCTATTGAAACCAGGCTTCTTATGAAAGGTCCATTCTCGGATAAGCAAAGTTTAAAGTATGCAAGGAATATAAACACACAAAAATAAAGCTTGTAGAGCCCTACACTCATAGTGAGTCTTTATAATCCAAACCAGGTCTAGACAGAACGAAAAGTAAATAGCCTATAAGGATTTTTTGACTGTGACAAAGTTTTTGGCTGTGACAAAGTTGTCAAAAATTATGACTCGACTCAGGGCCAATACCTAATGAAGCATAGCAGGTCGTAGGACCACTCGTGTATTCCCGTCATCTTTCCCATCTCCGCCAGGTTTTCTTGGGTGTTGTCACTTTTGGGGGGGAGTTAGCGGTCAACATCAGTCTACCTATCCCTCTTGGCGTAACCCATGTTGGAAATGAAAGAAGAGCACGTTCTTGAGCCCACATTTCATGGTTCTGACAGCACATTCCGGGGGATTGATTGAGCCGGTTGACTGGTTGTGAAAACTTTGAACTTGTTTCAAGACTTGACGCAAAGGAGATCAAAGGAGCTTCAGATTTTCATCCAATGGGTAAAGACAAGCTTACTATGCATATTACTGTTGTCATTTTGCCCCTTTCCCATGCTGATTACTGTTGCATGTTTGGAGATCCATGACAGCTGATGCAGCTGAGATGCAAAGTCCACTTGCTTTCGGAGTTGAGATCTTAAAGATCGATACTCTTTTTGCAAACCCATCGCCTCACCATTTGGGATCAAGGTTTTGTGTAGGGCATGTGTTTGGGCACGCGAAGAAGTTCATTCAATAAGGAATCTTTACTAAAATGGTGAATTGGACTAGTCAACTCAACTTCATTTATTGTTCTCCCGATACGCTGGAACTGTAAGCACAAATAAAAACAAGCTCCCATAACTCATAACAAAAAAAACGGCTCGCAAGTCGAGAGTTGAGCTAAACGCCCCTTTGGTGCCTCCACCAAGTTGGTCGTTTCCTCACACATGGAGCCACCAAAATCATACACCAACACCTTTAGTTGAAATGAGGTGATGCAACTTCTGACTAATGACAATAAAAAGCCACTGAACTATATATAGTTCATTTTAGTCTATGTACCTCAGTCAGTCCCGTATTTTTTCTTAAAGCATCGGTGGCGGCAGGTGCTCCTCTGGCACATCAAAAGGATCGTCTTCGTTGAACTCTTCCTCCATGTTTTCGGTCACAGGCATCTCATGTGCTTGACCTGTGAACCAAAAAATGGTTTCAACAATTGAGGGAAACGTCAGGGCAGTTTCAAGGCTGAAAAAACAGAAGGGAAACTAAGATGTTGTAACAGGCCTATGGCAAAGGCTGAGAATACCTGTGCTTATACATCTATACTCTACGTGCGTATATAACTATATTTCTGCACCTGCAATTCGCCTTAGATATCATTAAATAATATCCAATATCTATGAGTCCAATATCATCAAGATTGATCAAACACATGGAGCACCAGCAGCACCTGATGGACTGTCCAAAGGTTCTGCAAACTCGGTTCTACCAAAGGCCACCTGGCCATGCTGGCCATGGGGTGCCAGGTACCACTTCTGAAAAAGATTGTTGGAAGACTACAATTTTTTGGGAAGGCCTATTATGTCAAACTTCAGGAGTGTAAACATAATCTCTAGATGCATCATTGTGCACGCTCTAAATATGATTAAATCTATGTAGCGTCGAGTTATGTCCTTCATAGTTTTGATTGAACGCCCTTCGAAAAATGACCCGAAAATATCCGACAACGTCACTTGGAAGACACTGGTGGAAACAACGGTTGCGTCGTTGCGTTTTCGTTGGCCTTGTAGCGGCCACGCCGTTTCAACGGCGCAGTGGAACCTCGGGAACCTTTCCAAGTCGACATGCCAATCAGCAAAAAATGATAAAAAGTGAGTGGACTGTGGACAAAAGGGGGTCAGGGTTCTTGGATGTTCTTGGTCTACTATCATGAACTTCTTCTATCATGTGTAGCCTTGTGCTTACTATCATCTTATAGCATCAGCATCTGCGCTCAAACATCTTCACAACCGACTAGACATGCCAACAAAAAGATGCAGAACATTGCAGGACGATTGGACATGACGTTTTTTTGGGTTGAAAGTGGGATTGATTCAATCTGGAAGCACAAAAAAAAACAATGAGGGTGAAGCTCTCCATTCCCATGCCTGCGGCACCATCTTTGGGCACCTCCTAAGAAAGGAATCTACCGTCTTAAAGGACAAGCCATACCACGGGGGTTCTTGCATCAGTTGAAGAATCCCTATCCTTTTGATCCTCAGCCTTGCTCTCTTGAACGATTTTTTGGAGGCGGCTGGCGTTTTCTTGCTCTCTGCTCATTCCATGAAACAAGCAGAACTAGATCAGAACTAGTAACAGCATCACCCCCTGCAAACTACAGAGAAATATATTCATACATCTCAAACTGAGCAACTGAACTCTCACTGCTTTCCTACTAAAGTCAAACTGTTCACAGAATTTACTGCAAAATGCCCCTCATTTTGAGACATCTTATGATACCCCCAAGCCATCAGGATGGCCCAGTCCTGGGCTCTTGCCGTCCATGGAAAATCAAAGCCTCTCTGCGTAGACCTAAGCGGCGAGTGGGAAAACTTCTCAGCCACGGGGCCACCGTCAGTACCCAGTTTTTTGGTGAATACATTGCCATAGAGTCATAGAGCATATATTAAAAATGCCCTCTTCAGAGCTACAAGTTCTACAGTCATCCCATGAATCAAAAAAAAAACATATAAACAAACGGGGTTTTCTATGGTTTTGTTGTAAAAAAACAGCCCCAACTTTTAGCACCAAGTTGCTGCGGTCTCATCACCTCTCGCACCTCAAACCGGGTAGAGGAGTTGGCCAAAGCAGCCTCTCATTGTGGCGTCGCCGGTGGTTCTCGGAAGTCGATGCCACTAGCAAAGAAAGACTTAATGTACAACTCATGGGGTGATGCATCTCCAAAAAATAATAATATACATATATATATATAATATTATTTAATATATTCTCAAAACATACAAAATAGTTCAAAATCAATATGCGTTCAAAAACACATCCCACATAATATAGAAACTCTTGATACAATATCCACAACTTGTCATGTTTCCCGCTAACTCCTGACAATCTCTTTCTACTCACTTGTTTCCACAGCATTCTAAGCAACACCGGCAACACCCCTCAACCAGCCGACGCAGATCCTTAAGGTCTTCATCTGAAAGCAGAGGTCGACATGTACCATCACAAACACCCAGCAGGATGACCTGAAACGATGCCAGGCTTTTTGGTTGGATGATGATGATGATGATGATGATGATGATGATGATGATGATGATGGTGATGATGATGATGATGATGATGATGATGATGATGATGATGATGCTATCTCCTAGCCCTGCTTTTTTCAATACTCAATGGTGACATGCAGCAATGTTGTGTTGATCAATGGGTGCCCTGTTTGCTTCGACGGGCGCCTCTTGGTTGGGTGCCAAATGTGCCTGACATGAGGACACTGGAGATGGAGGCAGCTGCGTTAAAATGAGAAGATTTCATTGAGTTTGCCCTTCGAATTCGGGGCCAATGAAAAAAACGTTTAAAAGATTGACGATGAATGGAATTTGTGTTCTTTTGTTTG
Organism: Breviolum minutum Mf 1.05b.01; assembly: GCA_000507305.1. NCBI lineage: Eukaryota > Dinophyceae > Suessiales > Symbiodiniaceae > Breviolum > Breviolum minutum. The sequence goes on along the minus strand of DF239466.1, from coordinate 97,496 downwards.
CGTTGAGACAGATACCCTATTATATGTCTAATTAAAAACGACCGGTTTGATTTCAGTGCCCACATCGTGCGGGGAAAAATCGGAAACAGATTCCAAGAAATCATTTTTGCAGAAGCCTTTGAGACACCACATTAGTTCTTGCCTTTTTCAAACACACATATTTTCCCGGGGTTGTGGGCATGAGTCCGTGACTCGAAAAAAAACCATGGAAAAAAGCAGAGTCTTTCAACTATTTCTATGGCAAATGTCACCCCCACAGCATCCAATGACAAGCATGCTACGAGGCCGAGGCCCCTTGGTGAAATGAGGCCAATGTAAGGTGGATTCAGATTCCCTTCCTAACCTTTTGGCGGACATCCCCTTGGACATCGGTAAACCGGCCTTCAGCTGATCCAAGGAAACCGACATCCCAGGAAACTCTCAAGCAAGTCTAGATTGACATCTCTAACGTGGATACATGTAGGTTTTTTCCACTGATTCTGTCCTAATGTCTTCAAAACGCCCAAAAAACATGTGTGAAGAAAATTCTCGGATGATGTCATGACATGTTTCTTCATAGATGAGGGGAAATATCCCAAGTTTATGAGGTGGTCATGTGGTCCTGGAGCTCATCAGTACCAAATATTGCTAAAATACTGGAAGAAGAACTGGCTGGGGTTGAAACACTGAATAATCCTCTAGTTGGTGGTTTCAACCCCTTTGAAAGATATTACATTAGTCAAGATGGGAATCTTCCCCCCAATAGGGGGTGATAATTAAAAAAAATCTTTGAAACCACCACCCCAGTCTTCTATCTGATACTTGTACAATATACCGACATCTATTCCAAAGAATCCATATTCTTCACCTGCCAGCTTTGAGCAGGTGGTTTGTGCCAGCAACAGCTAGGGGCAATTATTGGCACTGAAGTGCTACAGTCTTCGCGGCAATGCCAAAAAATGGAAATACAATTTATATATATATATATACATACCTTGTATCTATAAAGCATACCTTTATACACTATTTACTGTACATACCGATTTGGGAGAGCAAGTTATCGTATATCATCTCTTCGCAATGCACCAAAAGAGTCTTGCACCAAAAAAGATGCCATGACTAAATCATCCTCGTAGTCTCGTAGTGCCTATCATTTGATCTAGTACGTGCAAGATGGACAAGAATGGCAAACTCAGGCTGTAAAGATGCATGTGGTATTGATACAACCCCGAACTCAGGCGGGTTTTGCAAAAAAAATGAAACACTGATTTGAAACCTTTGGGAACCACATATGTGTGCTAACCTTTGCTGACCTTGCTCAAAAAAATGGTCCGGACTCCATTGAATGCGAAGAGTTGTGAGGTTTTTGATTCCTAAAAGCAAGCCAAGTTCAATGTAAATGTGCTCCAAAGACTCCGGTCATCTTATAGAACCATAGCCAGCCCGGCCAACCAAAAGAAGAGCAGAAACCGCACGGTAGAGGTCACATGGAACCAGCTGGAAGCTCTGATCTTTCAAGTTTCGGAAGGGGGTCGTCTCATTATGATCATCATCAACAACGAGAAGAAAATACTAATAGTAAGTGCCCTGGTAACCTCCCCTCAACAATAGTTATGCCTATTGGCCTATTGCTATCAACATCAATACAAGATAGATATAGTCAAAAATCATAGTCATGATACTTATCAACATGAATCCATATGAACTCTCAGCTTATATTCCTTTTTGGTATGTTTCCAAGCATTTTCGCATCGCGGATTCGCATCGCGGGTTTCTGCCAGCTGTGGAGGTTGGCCTACACAGGCGGGTTGAAGGGTTCATGGACAGACACATATCATGATCGGTGGGAGTGAAGATGAGTGATGATGATGATGATGATGATGATGATGATGATGAAGATGATGATTGTGATGGTGATGGTGATAGTGATCATATGAATTGTGGTGATGGTGATCATGCTAATGACGATGATTTTTCATCATTATGTTGATGATAATTCATGATGGGTATTGATGATGGCGATGATTGGAGATAGTGTTTGATCATGATATTGCTAAGGATTTTATATTGCTGAGGATTGTGTTGCTCGTGAATATGGAAGAATATGGGTAGTGGCGATGATGAACTTCTGTAGATGATGTTCAGTATTAGTGATGATGGTTATTGATGTTTGCTGACACATTTTGATTGTGGTGCTGATGATTGCTGATGAAGATTCTTACTTATTGATGATAAGTATTGGACTAGCAACTAACAGCCACAGCCAAAAGATAAAACCATATATGACCTGACACTCGGCAATTTGCCCCATGGCCTTTTGAGCTGCAAGCTGGAGCTCTTTTTCTCATTGCAGTCAGCACAAAGAAAGCTCCACACTCATATTCAAAGTTCCACTTCATCTTCTTCCTCCTCTTCCTCCTCCTCGTCCTCTTCCTCTCCCTCCACTGCCTCAAACAAAGGTTCTTCATTTTCAAGGCTGTCTCTAGATCCCACCTGATCCACACTCCCCTTTTTCACTGGCGCTTTCTTGGGAGCTGCCGGGGGTGGTGATGGTGATGCTTTGGCAGGTTTGGGCGGCCGTTGTGGCGTCACCTTTTTGGGTTTGGAGGGACGCGCCTTGATTTTGGGGGATGCCTTCAATGGCACCAATCCGCTGTGATCAGCACAGGCCTGTAGAAAGACCTTGGCACTACCACTATCAAGATAACCTAAGAAGAAACCACCAAAGCTGGAGTTCTTACCTCCATCTTCCCGTGTTAGGCATAATACATCTGCACCTCCCTTCTCCTTGTTACGTGTAGCCATCAGTCCATCTTCAAGCTTCAACTGCCAAAAGGCTGTATCCAAGCTCACCATCTGTAAGGACCGAAATGACTGGTGAAGGGGCTTGAGCACATTCATGGCCGTATCCCGTTGTGCCTGATTCTTATGGCCAATCACCACACAGGAGCGACGAGAGGTACATGAAGCCGTCCACTTCTTCAACGCATCGACCCGGACAATCTCCAAGGCGAGTGCTGGTCGAAGTCGTTTCTCTAGTTCCTCAACTTTGGAAATGCCCGTGAGACCTAAGGTGCGTGGTTTGTTGCCATTGGCCACCACAAAGGACAAGGGAGGTTTCAGATTCAGCTTGAAACGCTGAGCCACACTACGACCACTGGAAGTCTGCTCCCAACATCTTAAAATGCCAACACTGAGCCCAAGATTTCGCCACAAACTCCGCGCATTTTCCTCCAACACTTCGGGTAAGCGATAATTCTCATTGTCAGCATTCACACAGTAAATGAGCCAAGGGTCACCCCCAAAAAGCACACTCTTCAGCTTAGTGGTATCCTGCACATCCAGCTGCACGACTCCATTTCCTACGATGAAATCTGAAATGGTGAACACAAAGGAGACAAAGCCAACACCACACATGAAAATGATAAAAAACCATCCTGCAGCCTGTTGCTTCCAGGAAGCTTTCTCAGGTTTTGGTCGATTTTTCATAGCTTTCTTAATCTCTTTCTCTTGTTGTCGTTCCTTATGGCTTGCACCTTTCCATTTGGCTGAATCCTCCACTAACTGCTTTTGGCCCACCTTTAATCGATCATCATCAGGATCCACATATCCCGCTTTTTTACCCATGGCCAACCGGCACGAAGTGTCTCGGAACAAAGGAAACAATGTCTTTTCACATAACTTGATCCAACATTCAGCACCCAAAAACTCTGGGGAAGGCAGAAGATTTGGAGACACAAAAAAAAGAATCGTCCTATCATGGCTCATGCCGGAATAGGAAAGGCTTGGATATCCATCGAAGTGATGATCTCATCGCTGCATCGCTCCTCCAAGCTAACGTTTCACCACCCACCTGAGGAAAAAAAAAACGGGATTCTCTTGCGCCAGACTCCAGGTAAGTGCCGTTTTATACCCCGAATTCATCTGAATTCTAGACATGGTTCATAAACTTCACTCACAAATTATCAGAGAACTCCTTTGTTCCTAAAGGAAATTCAGGAAAGGTTTGTCCAAAACAACCCTGCCCGACCTGGCTTGGAAACGGTGGAAAAACGAGAAGAATAATCTGCACCTCAGACGCTGCAAACAAGCCAATGGCAAGTCAGAGGTTCCCACAAGATCCCAGAAGAGCTAGATATAATAGAATAAAATGGCTGATGGCAAAAATGTGTTTCTTCAAGACTTTCCACGTAGGGACATTTTAACAGCCAGGAACAGGGATTGTTGAAGAATACAGACTACACTACACCTTCAAAAGTTCTAAGTGTGGACCATGAACCCTCCGGGGAAAAAAACTGTTCCAATCCAACCCACTGTCAGCTGCTCGTATCTTCTAAAAGACATACCAACATAGTAACATAGTACAAATTCCAGTTAATGCATACATGCCGCAATAGATAAATCAATAGATGAACAAATCAAAAGACGAATGTATATAGACAAATGTGGCCACATTTGTGCTGCCTACAGCTACCATCCTTGCAGATGTTTGTTCAGGCCTGACTTCCCATGCCTTTGGGGCGGACTCGAGGTGCCTACATTTGGAAGTGGGCCAACACCAAAAAAACAATGGGGCCTTTGATTTCTGGTAGCAAGACCAGCCCTACAATCACGTTTAAGTTTAAGTGTTTCAATCATGTGAGTTCAAAGGCATGAATTCTGAATCGAACATGTATGTACAGTGATTACTTGGAAAATCACATGAGGCTACAGTAATGTTTCAAATCGTTCACGTAACTTTGATTCAGTTTTCTGCCCAACTCTCTCTTCAACTGTTGAGCCGCCACTTTTCTGCTTGACACGGCGCACAGCCGATCGCCCGTACACATGTGGGTATTCAGCCACATTATACCACGTGCTCTTCAAACTTGTCCCTCAGAAATCCCCAGGAACCATCTAAACCTCAGCAAGGGCTACAGTCAACATGGTCTGGTGCAGCACTCGGTGGTCCTTCTCCATTAGCTCCCTGCTGAGGAGGTGCCATATCATATCCCCGATAAAAACATATGAAAACCATGAGGTGCTAGAAAAAAAGGAAAATCCACAACATGTGCACCACCATCCTAATCAAGAAACAGAATATCCACACTCTAAAACTCGATAATGCGGGAAGGACCTAAGAAAGTTCATTTCATTTCACGTGTTTCCCTTTTTTGGGCGGGGTCAAGTTTTTTGCATTTTTGAAAGGTGAATAAATACCTCCTTCCCACATGGTCAGAATGATGCAGGTCAGTAGTTCCTTTTAAAAATCCGGAACCCTCCAGAACCTTCCGGTGCTTTAATTTTAATGCACCCTCAATGTTTTTGTTTTGACAGCTGTTTTCATTGGCTCACGTTCAATTCAAAGGCCAATTTGGTCTTGAATATCATGCAGGCGGATGATTTAAGTTTTATCTCCGTTTTGTTTCACCTATTTTGAAATAAAAGTATGTGTTACTCGTTTTACGTTTCACCTTTTTTTAAGCGCTTTTCCATTAGTGTCACGCTTGACGCATTTCCACGACATGTTTTCTTTTCTTTCTATCCTTTAGAACGATTTTGTCACTTTTTCTTGTTGTTTTTTTCGCGTGCTACTGGGGAAGTGTTCCGGGCGGTTTTGGGCAATATACTATAACTTTTTGGAATTTTTGTTCTTCAACATGTTCGAAGGCGCTTAAATCCTCTTTCTTCGGCTTTTGAATGCTTTGGCCTGGCTGAGCTGCAAAAATGCCATTGTTTGAAACCAGCGCTGAAAGGCTTCAGCCAAAACCCAAATGCCTGACACCAAACCACCCACAAAAACCACACCAACGGCCTAGGTCGGAGCCTGGCATGCTCAAGGCCCTTTTCTTTTTTTCTCCCAACCCACATCGTTTTGATTTTTGTTTTTGCTCCGCGGCCTGTTTTTCGACACCTTTCCTTCCAACCCTCGCCCATCTCCTACGTTTGGGGCAGAACTTCCCAAGGCATGGGGCCAGTGGCCCTATGGGTGTGGCGTTGCTTCATTCAAAGCCTTGACTGGCGTTGACAGCTTTCTATGGTGGCTTCCACTCTGGTCCGACCTTTTTCTCCCGCTTTGCCCTTTTCTGTTCTCGTCTTACCTTTACTTCTGGCAGGCCGCGGCAGAAACCTGCTTCATTGATTTGGGCCACTCGCAAAAATGGTATATGCAAAACACCAGGGCGATAATCTTGACCAAAGCGGGCGCGCGCAACAAAAGCCCGCTCAGGCGTGCAGGATGCCTTGCCCGTTGATCGGGATTCGCCGGTGAATGTTGGGAGGGGAACCTTTGATGGGGGAAGATGCAAGGCAGGGCCCTGGGTGAAATTTTTTGAGCCAGCAAGCGCAGTCCCTCCCCAATTGTCCTCTCCTGTGAGGGCCTTCCCCCCAACTATTTCCGCTCTCGCTCCCTCTCCGCTAGCATTCTTGGTTGTCCAGTCAGTGCTGACTTGGTGCCCCTGCAAGAATAGATCCAAAACAACCGGCGATTTTAGGCCATGCCAAGCAGCGAAAGGCTCGATCAATGGTTTTTCTTCGACGCGGGTGGATCGGGGAGATGCCGGGCACGCGCCATTGTTGAGATTTTTTTTGCGCTTTGCAAATCGTGCCCTGCACCTCTCCATTATCTGACAACTCCTGTCTCGACATGGCTCCCTTTTTTGTGGCGACATGACCAAAAACTTGTGTCGGGTCTCTTCGCCTTCCTTCATTCACCGCAAAGGTTGGGTAATCCTTCCTTCCCTGTTTTTCCTGCCTGGCTTTCGTTGAGCTCTGGTTTCGCTAGTTATTAGGTATAGGGACAGTGCAAAACAAGATCTTTCAGCAGCAATGACGCTACCGAAAACTGTAGAGAATATTTACCGGTGATATTTCTATTGGATTTCTTGACACTGATGGGGTTTGCTATGATTGATAGAACACGCATTCCCTGCCGAGGTTGTAGTGGGGCATCGGGAAGGAACGGAGCATGCGTCGATACAGTCCATATAATATGCATGCATATCCCGGCATATACGTATCTATGCGTGCGTCTTTTGTTGCAAAGCGAATGCACGTTACACAGTGTCTTTGGAGGGGCGACAGTTTTTGTGGTTCCGAAGCTGGTAACTCACATCCTGACACTCAGAATCATGCCGAAAGCCTTCGAAACATCACTTCAATCTCTCATCATGACGGGGAAGTCAAACGTTGAGTCAGTTGAACTGCCTCTTTACATGTAAGAGCGAAGAACTGAAGACATATCTCGTCAGTGAAGTTGAGTTCCCATCTTGGGGGATTCACGGCCGCTTGGACACATTGGGATCACAAGCAACATGTTTGCAGGAGATAGATGAAGTATGATGAAGTGATCACTATTCACGGGGCAAATAAACATAGGAGGAACAAAAATCTGTGAATTGAATTGAATTGATGTAATGGATGTAATGGGAGTCATACATGCAGAGTACATGCACAGGTTCGAGGTTCGAAATTTATGCGTATAGATATGTATATGCATATTATATGTATAAATATGTATATATATATATATGTACATATACGCACATCCGCTTTACACTGTGGCTACGCGAAGTAATGCCCATTGCAAACATGCTGATTCAGTCCTGTGAAGATTTTTCCCGCCAAAAAAACAGAAGGCTTAGAAAGTTGAAACACCACACCCTTAGATCGGCCTGATTCGTTGAACATTTGTGGTTTCTATCTGGACATTTAAACAGAAGAATCGATGGCAAGGCGCCGATTTCCGTCTTCAGCGGTCGGAAGGGATTGTCGCAAACCTCGATGCGACCAAGGAGGTTTGTGTTTTGCTAAAGATCCCAAAGAAAACTACTGCACTAGATGAACGGTGAATAAAGATGAATCATTCCGGGGGTACGTGTGCATCAAGTACGTCTCATCCATCAATCGACCAAGTAATGAAATTCTGCGTGAAAAAATGGTCAATCTGGCGGCACCCTTCTGGCCCTTTCCGCACGGGCGTTTCTTGACTCACTTTCCATCAGATTTTGCTCTTGAATCCACAACGGTTTCATCCTTTCACTCTTGTTTGCTGCATCAGTTTCATCTGTAGGGGCCCCAGCCTCCTTGAAGTTCTTGTCAGTGATGACCCAGCGTGTACTCGCGCGCACGCGGTTGATACCTTGGGAAAAATATGGGAAAATGACCAAGCTAGTGTTTTTGTAGCTGTTCCTCCTCGATTCCATGCAGTTGAACGGCAAGATCTTTTTCATAATTTAAATGTTTGTTGGCTCAAGACAAAGGTTTGTCTAAACTTTTCTCCCCAAGCACCCGCGAACCTAGCACCACCACTCAACTTGTCAATCAATCCTCAGCATTTTCTCTTTCCCTTTCACCATCTTCATGCTTCATCACCCGGTGACGGCGATGATTTTGGTGCACTGTGACGCAGGGTGGCTGCAATACCACCTGACGTGCTCCTGCTGCCCGTAGACGGCAATGGATCAAGTCATCTGTCTGCCAGTTTTGAGCCACCTTGCCGGAATTAACATGGTTGGAGCCTTGAAGAATCCCACTTGTACCAAAAGGTTGAGGTGAAATGTACAAGACAGGGATTGTGCTCTAACCAGCTGGGTAGAGGAACTTACGATATAACAGCGATTTTGTACACTATTAGATATCTAGAAGTTGCCCTCCATTGATATAAGCTATGCAAATTCATCCTGTTGAGGTTGGTTACTAAAATATGTCCACTTCCTTGTTGAGATAATCATCCAAATGTATCGTGAATGTACTCACTAGATGCTGTCAACTGTCAAGCCCCAGATCTGCGCCTCGGGATAGCCATGCACCTCCAGAATGAGGCGCCTACTGGCCAGCACAAAATCACCACTACCTGCCCAGTAAAAGGGCCGAGGGCTGCCACTGAGCACCTGCAGTTGCTGACAATTGGTGACCATGGACCTGTTCAAAGTCATTCCTTTGTCGATCATTGTTGTGTGTGTGTGAGTCTTCAAATTCCAGCTTTTTTCAGCACTTTCATCATCCAACTCGGCATGTTCCAAAGCACGCGATCAAAAAGTACCGACTAAAATCCAAGAAATCATGACAAACCAGGAAATATCAGGAAACTGCAGGCAGATCTCACTGTCTACAACTCAATGAGCACCTTCTCGCGATGCCCTTCGCTGCAAACACTAGCATCTTCCTCAAGAAAGGATAAACGATGAGGGATTCATCTTCAATTTCAGTCCATGGGAATGGTGGAGAATGAGAAGTCCACAGTCATCCTTGGGGAGTTGCTACAACTAGTTAACATTCTGGGCGGCCAAGGAGCTGGATATTTGTCACGTAAATCCGCTGCTTCCAGATTCCTCACCCAGCCACTTAGGTGGCTCAATGTGAACAAATCAACCAACTTTTCTTCAGCAAGTCCCCACAGGCGCACAAGAACACTGCTTCCTCAAAACCCAAACTTGCAAGATTCACCCAACCCAATGTAGTAGTGACATCCATTGAAATTTCAATGTCCGATGAATATGCGAAAACAGGCGCAGAATTTTTCCGCCGTGATACACTACACACATGTATCCTTTTTCCTAGATGTTTATGAATAGACAGAAATTGACATCTACATCTATATCGGTATCAACATCTCTACTCATGTGCATACAATACCCCTATGTACATGTAAACAACATGTGCCATATATATATACATATTTTTTTAATTCTATCTAATTAAATAATAAATATATATATTGATATTCATTCAAATAGCATTGCAGAACATTTATGTGCTTGTCGATGCTGCTTCCAACATGTGCAATCACTCTTGCCTTTCACTTTTGCCTTGGGCAATGTATCAGCATTCACGTGCAGGAGATGTTTGAGGTTCCAAGTTTCATTCCAGTAATGAGCTCTTCGCGGCTAAAGAGCCATTCAATTAGCTCATCCGCGTTTTTTCCTTGGAAAGAGAGCATGCTGGAGCCATCAGATTTCTGGATCTTAGATGTTTCCAATTTCCAACAGCGATGAACGATATGGTATATGTGACCCCACAAGCAAGATCAAGCAAGGCAACTGTCTCGCCGCTACTTTTTGAGGACTGTACGAACCGAGCTTCCCAGTGATGGTCAGTTATTGTGACAATCCAAAGTGGCATGCGGTTGTATCAGTTATGTACATATATATTCTGTAGCATAAGCCTAGACACGAACCCTTTTGTTGGCAATGCTGCTGACTAGTGTCCCTCTGCTTCTGGGCATGTGACATCATATTCCATGTACCTCGGAAAATGCGGGCGAAGAAGCTCCCCTTTTTTTGTAGAACAAAGGTGACTTCAGCTGATGTAACAAAGGTATTATCATGGCATCAGGAATTTTATGGTGGTCTTCTTTTCTAAGATCTCTGTATGCTAGTGTATACTGGGATTCAGAAAACACCAATGACAAGCTGTTGTTGGATCCATCACTTCAACGCCGGTGTTTTTCGGAAATGCTGCAGTTACCATCGTGGCCCTAGGTCTATTTGTGAAATGCACCCTAAGCAACTGAGTCAAGCGACGTTGCTCTATACACCACTCTAGGGTCCAATTGCCGGCGAGCAATGAAGAGAATCTGCAGGCGGGTTAGGGTCCATTGGCACGTCAAGGTCTGAAAGAAAACAGGTCCCTTCAGAAAGTGATTCCCTGCCCAACATCACTGCAAAGTTCCATCTTCACTTCGTTTGTTTTTTTTGGGCAATGCTCCCCCAGGCACCGTGTCAGGACTTAGGATGTTGTCAATGTTGGTCTTCAGAATGAACTGGCCTCTCAAAAATGGCTTGGTGGATCAACTGGGCTCATCAGTGAAGTTCACCCAAACATCCCCCCATCTTTGGAAAATAATCTAAGCCACATGGGGAAAGTTTAGTCTCTACCCAGACAGCGCAGAGCAACTTTCTATTTTTTAACATCTGAGCCAGACCAAAAACTAAGAATTCCGTCCCACCTTTCATAAGAACGTGTGTCCCTTGAGGACCAAACTGACAACCCCGCCTTTGGCTCTTCTGAAGGCAACATTTTCAGCTGTATGTTCGAAGATGGGATGCGCCTAGCAAGACCCCTCCCATTTGGATTTGAAGCTGGAAATTTCTAAAGGATACTGATCGAGTACCGACCCTGCTATTTTTGAAGCACCGGTTTGAAGCGAAATCTAGATCTTTGGAGTGTAAATGCCAGGAATGCGGTTTGTTGTTGGAGAATACCTATATACAATATAACATCAACTTCTGTGGGATATTCATCACCATCACAGGGAGAACGCCATGTTTGTTAGCCTTATGATGTGGCATCGACATGTGCACTGCTGTGGGCACTTGGATCACCCGAATTGGTACTGTCTCCTGTAGTGCAGGCCGTTGATGAGGCAAAAAAAACAAAGCATACAAACAAAAAGACATGTCAAAACAGACTAGGACTATCTGACTATCTGACTATTTTTCAACATCTGCAAAAAAAAATCAGGCAAAGAAATATGTCATGCCCTTGACATTTATATATCCAACTTCCCCTGTGATATGACAAATTTTACCAGCTGTGCCGTCCACGACAACGACAGCAAAAGAAGGGGCTCCATTCCGGGCTCTCGTTGAATCTCTTCGTGGATAGCGGCCGCATTGAAAACAGGGTTCCATTCCTGGGCTACGATTTCACACTTGACGATTTCCACAGGAGATTCTTCCAATCAATCTTGACTCGTTGTCAACCAAAAAGTCACTGATTTCCATCAAAAATTGAATGGGACCTTACCAACGGGACCCTAAGGTGCTAGAGCTATTAATAGATACTCAGGTTTTTTCGGGGTCCCTTCAATGGGTGCTGTTGGAGATTTCTCGGACGATTGGTATGTTTGTATATTCTCGACATATCCAAAGAATGGAGGCCTGACATCAATCTGTTTTGATACTCTGCGGGATGCTTCAGCTAAGCTTCAACAATGATGATCTCGGATGGTACTCCTGTGCTGTGCAGCATCCGCCCAGTGGTCATCAACATCCGCTGCAAGCGCAGCAGCATATGTCCCCCGTAATCGTCATTGCGGCACTGCACAATCACGGTCAAGTACAGTTCCTTCCGGCAATTCAGCATTTAGGGAATTTCCTACAAAGCCACAGTAATCCCCAAAGGGTCCGAAGTGGACACCACAAGTCCACTGCAGATCCAAGAATCAAGGGGATTGAAACAAGTGAATCAGGTCGGCCATAATCATTTGTGTAAATGAACACATGTACAAATAATCTGTCACTACGTGTGACAGTTTTAAGTCCGCGACAATTCTCTAATGTGACTATATAAGTCTTTGGTCCCCGTCCCCACCCTGACAGCACAAGTCCCACACCCTGAGAGTTGTATTTTTACATGATTGGTTACATGAAATTTAAAAAATCATAATCACATGATATGATGTGACATATTCTTGGGTGGGCGGGTTTGGAGTTTTCAAGAGTAGTAGCAGACGTATAGCGGTAGTGACTGTATACACCTCCACAGCCCATCCAAATCTCCTCTTCCGATCAGAATGTTCCACCCTAAAATCAGTCATTCTGCAGGTCCTCCTCCATTGTCTCCTCGTGAATCATCCCTCTATCTGCTATGCCTGGTTGGCCTTGACACGGGGCATGTTTGGTCATCATGAGTTGCTTCGCGTTGGTGGCTGCCAATTTACCAGGCTCCTAGGAAATATATATATATATGGACAGGGATTAACACTTCGGAACCACCCTCAATCCCTGTCTCTCCATCTCCCATGGCATGTCATGGCTGATGCGCTGCTGCTGTCGTAAGAAATGAACTTGTGTTCGTCTTCCATTGCAATGGATGTCTGCAGCTCACCCGTTGTGCTGGATCTGCGCTGGATCTGCTACCATGTTGAAATCAGAAATATAAGTATAAGTAATGTAGTGTTGCAGCAGTTGGCACTAATGTTTTCCAATGATGGAACAAAAGCTCAAGGGCCCTGATGTATTGGAACAAGACACCAGGCATAAAAGTATGATGTATGCACACATCATGTACAAAATCGGCATGATGTACACTAACAGCGCATTACTCATTGACTCCTTCAGACTTCTATGTCAAACACGTGTGACCGCTAAGTCTCCAGACAAAGAGCCAGGAATCCGATGGGAGGCCCAATTTTGGAAAGCTCACTTGTATTGAAATTCTGGTCCCTCTATGTCCTTCTATGAGATCTGTATAAAATGCAAGACTGGAGGTGATGGAAACTCGATAATTTTGGAGAACTTTGTTTGTTACAAAAACCTGTTGCCATTCTTACTTTCAACTCAAAACTCTGCAGGCATGTTGCTGAATTCATGACCCTTGGCCAGATCCTTCTGGATGCTGCTCCTCAGCGTCAACTGCTTAGTTTCAGCTCAGTCTTTTTGTTGGGTGGTTCAAGCTGACTGCAATTCCCATCCTCAAACTGTTCAGAACTGAAATCCAATCTGACCTACAACTGCCCTAAAGCCTGCATCATGATGTGATGGCAGATCTGAATCGGGCCACAGCAACATCTGCCCAAACGACCTGATCCAAACCATAGATTACTTGCATATTTATATATATATATATATCTGTGTGTGTATGTACATGAAAGATACCAAATATGATGTGGAAAGGGATACGGATGTGACAGGGTACACAGCATTGCCTTGTCCTCGCTTGGACTGCTAGGACCTGCTAGGACTTGATTTTTGACTGGCCCCTGCACCAAAATCTCACCAATGCAGCCCAGCATCATTAAGCGCCACAATGGCCAACGGCTCCTGACACGCTCAGAAGTGGGATTCCCATGGACACAGGCCATTCCCTCTCCCAGCCATGCCTGAACAAGTCCTTAGTTTCAGCTTGAAACTGTGCCCGAAATGTGCCCCTTCGAGATGTTAAGCATCTTTAAGTCTGTTCCAAATGCATTTGGTTCGCTTTCTGTGAAAGGAGTCAAAGTCAGCACAGCTCTTTGTACAAGAGAGAGGTTATCCGGTTATCCTCTCAAATTCTGAATCCCATTGTCTTCGACTATGTGGGTACTGCACCTCTACAATGTTATATATACATATGTATCATACGTATATAATACACGAGATTGGATCAACGGTTTGAGCATACACACAATATAAGCAACACTAAACAATATGCAAACAACGCCATCAATCACCAGCACTAAAACTTTGCATCCCAGAGTCCCTTCTATGTGCATCCTGCTCTGAAGCTGGAGCATCATCCACATGTTGCCGGGCAAGGCCTTGCCTGCCACGAACCCGACTTCCATCGAACAACAGCAGGGACCGTTTGCTATGAATTCTTGCCAAGACTTGAAATGCGCCTAAGGACACTGTCATCAAAAAGCCCAGGCACGCAAACAGCAAGGCGCGTTCTACTCGCTCCATGTGCTCACCGCCCTCAGCACCCGCAGCAAAGGCAGTGATATCTGCAGCCACCAAGAACCTCAGGGAACGTCCTAAGCCTAAATGAGTAATCTTGCCGGTGGTCGCCTTTAGGTGAACACCAACTTGTTTGGAACCAGTGCTTCTTTGGAGGATCATGCGGCAATGATAAAACCCTTACAATGAGTCGAAAAATGAAGACAACATCCTGTTTGTTTGCACACACCATCAATGTCAGAAACCAGTACACATAGGTGTGTGGTCTCCAATTTGAAACCCTAAAGCAAAGTGGATACCGGGCACAATAGACGTTTTTCGCTACGGTCACTCCTTTAAAGAATCATGACTTTAATTAGAAAATCTGGCACCGTCACTCGTTGTAGTCGCTGGGGTGGCCAAGGCCCCTACAAAGTGGCCACACCAATGAGGCAAAGAGGTTGATGACTGATTTGACGTCCAAAGAAGTCGGCCCATTTGAATTCCTTGGGGGAACTCCATTAAGGTGAGCCACAGGGTGATTTCAGGTGAATGATCTTGAAGCGTGAGGTAAAATATTTGGGTAATATGAAGTAATGTGTCACTAGGGTAATGTTAGGGTTTGCCAATTATATAGCAGAATATAGTGTGTCACTTTGAAATTTGTCTATTGGGCAGAACCAGAAATCCCAGAACGGCTGGTTTAACAAAAGAAATCAGGTAGTGTATGGATCTTCCAATGGCATGAAGTGAGTGGCTATCATCAAATATTTACTTCCAAATCTTCATGAAGCAAACCTACTTGGATTGAAAGATCATGGCCAAGAATTCAAATGACCCTCATGTACACTAAAAATGTTACAAAACATTTCAAAATCCGCCATTGATACGTGGAAAAAAAACAATGTCATGAAATTGTTCACATGCAAAAAAAAATATCTATGAAACCCAACGAAGCCCGCATGATCTCTCAAAAAAACCTAAGCATCGTTTTGCTCCAAGGGCAGTGTCTCCAAACCTTGCAGGGCCCGCTCCACGCGTTCCAAAAAAACATCGTCCACATCGTAGGACGCCGCATCGCAAGGGGAACCTTCCACCTCAACGGAAGTGGATATCAGGATGTCATTGGTTGATTGCTGCCATATCGCCTGATGGACAACAATTTCAAGTTGAAAAAACTCACTAACATACATAGTTGCCCACTATGATACAGCAGTTTAACCATTCTAACTGGTGCACGCTTCTGTCATCTTGTTTCCGTCCATCAACCACAAGTCTTCATATTTTTGGCCATCTTGACCTTCCTAATCTTGGTGCCTAGCTGGTGGCTGCAGGATTTTTTTAGGACAGTCCAAAATTTCCATGAAGAAGGATTCTGAAAGTCCAACCACTACAAGATGATACTTGTTGGAGGATCATGCCAAACTCATCTAAAATCATCTAGAACCCTCTCGGAATCATCCACAATCATCACCAACCTCAAACATTTGAATCAGCTGCTTTCTCATGACTTTCAGCTTCCCATGCCTTTGGTGAGATCACTGCCAGCTGCGAAACCAATTCTCTAGCCTCATCCTAAGCCCCACCATAATAGTCACTTCGCCATTCAGAACTTCGAGGATGAAAATCACGTGGCAGGTTTCAACTCAATACTGTGAAAGGCCACTGCGCAACTCTCAAAAGGGAGATGTAGTATTCATATCAAACAAGCGTATATACATGAAATGCGCGTAAACAAATAGGTGATACAACATAATTGTACATATATATATATATAATTGCATGTATTAAGCATATATTTGTGCACACAGGTGCGCTGGCGAACCACCTGAACGAATCGCCATCACTGATCACAATTGGATTCCATGAAGCAGGAGAAAGAAATGGTCCCCTTCTGAGCGAGGAAAGGTGGCAGAAAAGGGAATAGGAATAGGAGCGACAAAGCAGAGCAAGCCCTGGCGATGGAATGTTCAACAATTCTCAGAATCAACAAGCAATTCACAGAGTGCTTGGGGATCACAATCAAATTCAGACACAGAAAGAAAGCAAGAGCTGGGGAATTGTCAATTCTATTGTGAGCACGGTGTTGACGTCGTAGAACCAAAATGTCATCCATCCATCCATCCATCCATCCATCCATCCATCCATCCATCCATCCATCCATCCATCCATCCATCCATCCATCCATCCATCCATCCATCCATCCATCCATCCATCCATCCATCCATCCATCCATCCATCCATCCATCCATCCATCCATCCATCCATCCATCCATCCATCCATCCATCCATCCATCCATCCATCCATCCATCCATCCATCCATCCATCCATCCATCCATCCACAAAGTATTTATTTATCTACCTGTCTATCTATGAATCCATCCATGAATCTATCTATCTATCTATCTATCTATCTATCTGTCTGTCTGTCTGTCTGTCTGTCTGTCTATCTATCTACGTGAGGATGACATGCGTACTTGTAATGATATGACGTGATGTCTCCTCAAAGAAAACCACCATAGAATAATCAAACGAACATTGCAAGGGCCACGCCACCACGTGGCGAAAAAAGCAAGAAGGACACAGAAGAATTTCTGAAGCATCTCATTGAAAGAACGCATCTGTCAAGACTCACTTTCGGGCCGAAGTAAGCTGCTCCAGCGTATTCTGAGAAGCCATTCTGCCAGTGCCGCTTCATCTGCAGCACTACTGCCATGTCCTCAGGGACTTTGGGGGTTTGCATCAATGCTGCTAGAGGTCATGGTGTCGATTCCCAGCAAAACTTGAAGGGAACAATTTCGTGACTCGGAAAGCCAAGCAAACCCACAAAAGAAGCAGCTACCAAACAAACTATATACCAAGCTCATTTTGGGATTCGGAAGGTTCCAAAAATCAAGCCTACTATAGATGCACCCAGCATTTCTTTGACATGTTTCCACATGGCAAATCAACTACCCATTTTTAAGGGTCAAAGCCACGAAGCTGCACTGCGGCCTCTTTGAGCTGAGTCAACGCAGAACCCACCGTGGCCAAGGATGCACCTTTCAGAGGGTTATGGAGTTACATCCCTTCATATGGGAAATGGTTGGGTAACCCGATAACCCTGGACCTATGTGCAGCTAAGATGATTTTTGTGTAAGGCATACCCAACCCAGGTACAGGATGGATGCAAGAGTTTCTTTTACTTCTTTTACTCATCCAAATTCCTGTTCTGCCATGATCTTGCATCGTTCATAGAAATTGGGCCATATTGGTGGAATCGCAAGGAGGGTATCCTACCAACTTCTGTAGGGGTTTTCAAACCCCTATGCATACAGTGGAAAAAACAGTAGAAATCCATGAAAATCATCTGGCACACATCAACAGTCATTCTTACGTCACGTTCACAAGCCCATATCGGTGACTTGGCACTCAAAAGGGGAAAAAAAACGGGTGGGCAACACGAAACAGGGATGCCCTTTCCAAGGGATGGGATGTTCCTTCAAGGATCAGGTGCAACTGAACCAATCGACTCGATGAAATTCATCGCTCTTGGGATCTGCCCGTGGCAGCCACGGCACGTTGACGTGCCAAGAAGTCGTCGATCTCCTGCAGGAGATACTGGAAAAGTTCATCTTTTCTTAACTTTCCCATGAAGCCCTTTGTTTTGCCAGAAGTTATTAAGATGAGTACTTTCCAAATGACAGAAAGTCGTGATTCGTGGTGCTCCTAAAAAGTCCTCACTCCGACTCCCGTTGACTCGGCTTGACAACGCATTGACTGTACAGAGAACTACCGCCCAGCATCAATAGCATACCCTCACCTGCGAGTCGGAAGTCACGAAATCCATGAGTGGAAAAACGTGATCATCGCCTCCCATCCCAAAGAGCCACTGCAAGACTTGCTCGCCACCGTCGCCACCTCTCAAAATACCACATTGATGGAGAGGGGAAGGTGGGATCACCCTCCCAATTCAGCAATGTGGTTGAGACATGTCAAGACTACGTTGAGGATATTTTTTGCCACATTCCTTCATGATGAAAGCCACAAGTCAGCTGTTCGGGTTCTGGAGAAAGATAGGACAATGACTGCACTGTAACCTCTTTCCGCCACCAGAGCATCACAACACATACGGATTTGACCTCCAAGCGCCGTCATAGACACCCATGGTAGCAACCATGGCTTCCACATCACAGCAGTCACGATCTACTAGACCGGATTTTTCGTTGCGATTTTCCGGTCCCACAAGAGGGAAAAACTGATCTAGGAATATCTAGGATATCTAGTATTAGACATGATGGGTCTCTTCACTTGCATTTCGCTGTGCACATGTTCATACATCTTAATGGTTTTAACATGCATGGCCGTTGGCCAACAGTTTTGGGGAAAGATTGCTTCATCTAATTCAAACTGCAAGTGCACTTGGCAAATGTC
Source organism: Breviolum minutum Mf 1.05b.01 (assembly GCA_000507305.1). Taxonomy (NCBI): domain Eukaryota; class Dinophyceae; order Suessiales; family Symbiodiniaceae; genus Breviolum; species Breviolum minutum. The sequence continues at coordinate 78,764 of DF239466.1, read as the reverse complement.
AAAGGTGGTGGTACAGTTTTTTCAGGTCCTGATTGGCCCTGCCAGTCTAACGTATAATCCATATATCATACATCATATATCAAATAATCACATACATATATCATGTGTATATATATATATATATCCATCCATCCATGTCAAGCACATTTTTCAAACAGTTTTAATATAGATAGTAGCCTGTGCCAATCATGCTACCCCAACCAATTTGTCTCGGAATCCTGCACGGAAAAGGTGCGATGCAACTGCCGCGCAAGCCACAGCACACTCCAGATCACTCCACAGGACTGATGTAGGAATGATACAGCTTGCAAGGGTGTGAATATGAAGATCACTTCAATTTATGATGACACAGGTGCAAGGTGCAAGAAGAAAACGGTACGTTCCTTTCAAATTAAAAGATGTTTTTGGGCCTCTGCTTTCACAGTTAGTTTTTGAAGTAAAAAAAAAAAACGACACAACACAAAAACGTCGCCTGCGCAAAATCGCGGCACCGGCACTGCTACCGGGCACATTTGGACGCTGGATCCAGGCAATTCAAAAGGTCCCATTGTGGCTGGGGAAAAGGCTCAAAGTAACCGTAACCTCACGAAGGATCACAAGAGGAATAACATCTCTGAGTCATGACGTAGTTCCAAAAACAACGTTGAGACATGCTGAGACAGTGCAATCACCACTATCACTATGCATTTCTTTCCTGCTTCAAGAACTCTCAGAACAGAGTCACTCAAGAGACCATGTTCGTCAGATTCTTGTTTCTGTACCACGTCCCCTCTTGCCACGATTTTCCACCCCTGGTCATCCAAATCGCATCCTTTTGTCGTCGGAACCAAGCATACAACGATCCAGGAAACATGGCCACGAAGGGTCTGTGGCTCGGTGATCTTTTGGAAAGTCTCCAGAAAAAATGCCCCGATTAAGAGCTGCTATCCTACCTCTTGTTCGTATTGCAAGGTTCTTGTTCTGATTCCAAAAAATAGGGGGGCTCAACTGTCGGGACTGTTGCACCCAATAAAAAAAAGGGAGATAAATGAGGATAAAATTGACCAACTGCATATTATTCATGCAACAAAAAAAACTACAAATATTGCTTGCTCTCTGACTGGCCCTAAACTTGCCTGTTCGTTCTGCTCTAACATTCTCTGCAACACCACGCACTAGACCCCTCCTTTTTGCGGCCAAAAAAATAACAATGCTATGCGCCGTCAGCCCGTCTGTGCACTGCCAACGCCCTACCACAGAGGCACTGCCAGACGCGCAAAAAGGTAAAAAAAGAAATGGAGCGCCTCAGGCTTGCTCATTGGGGCCTCTGGCAAAACAACCAAGAAAACAACTTAAGAGTTTGCTGGTTTTGTTGAGAAGCTGCATGAGAAAATCTGCCGGGAATGAAAAGAGTCAAAATCCTGGTGCATGCGTCAAAGCTACCCCTCCAAGAACCCAAGTCCAACCAAGCTTTGAAATCCCAGTACCTATGCTTGTGCTGGGGCCAGATGATATGATTAATTGACTTGTGCTATGCCATGCAAGCTGTTCATGTCAGCCAAACAACACGAGCTGAACTCATCGTGACAACGAGTGCTACGGATTTGATAGGCCAGAGAGCCACGCAGCCACGCCCAAGTGAAAGTTATGAGCATATCACACTATCACACACCCCAACATCGTCCGACACCCTGATGGCAGGTCGCAATGCCAACTTGGTACCACGACTTTGTGTGCAACCCTTCAAACTGAAACTTGGGAGACAAATTTCCTCCCATGCACCTATGTAACCGAATAGAAATGACATTTCTACTGGCCCGATCTGGTACAAAGAAAAGGTTTGCGTTGTTCAATCTCTCTGCCATGTTGATGGGTATAAGCATGGCTTCAGACTCCACTAGGGAAGCATATGAACCCGAGATCCAATGTTTCGATCTGTTTCGTGCTTCCAAAACAAGAAGCTCGCCCTATTTGCGTCTCTCCCCTTTGTGCCCTTGGGGGGAAAGGAACACAGCGTCTCCACCTATAGTATGAAACCCCAGATCTGCCACATTGGCACTAAGTCTTTGGAAAGTGCACTGCCATCATGGGTGTTCTTCCAGGCTTTTGCGCCTCAAACGGACACCACCAACTGCGCTGGAGCAGGCTCAATGGCAGCATCTCGTGTGAGGCGAGATGATTGTCCCGCCCTCTGCAGGAAAACACTAAAGGAGTCCAATGGCAAAGTGGGGCTCAATACGATACACTTCTTGTAGAATTCTCTGGCTTGATACAAGAGCAGCATGAAAAACATCATTAGAGATATTAGAAGAGGATTCTGGTTGTGCTAAAAGGTGGGAGATAGCACAAGATCGACCAAACGTGAGTATATAATATGCCCTAAGATACCAAGTATATTTTGCCTTCTAGATCATGCACCATCTAGGATCTGTTACGAGAACAAGCCGCTGTGACGAAACAGGAGGCCGAAATGTGAAGAGCGTCAACGATCGGTATGTAAGATGTGCTAATGCCTCATATACTCAAGAGCATACGCCTAAAGGGTGCTTGTGTGGTAAGGCCAGAGTGTTTTTGAACAGCGTAAAGAAATGCGAAGGTTCAACTTCGGAGCATATGGAAGTTGATGGTAGTGCGGTTAAGTCTTTGCAAAGACCGACAGATACACCTGAAAAGATCCAAAGGGCCTCGAAAGGAAAGGCTGATCTCCACACATCAAGTCGTTATTCATTGATTTTTGTGCTAAAATCGAATTTTTCATGTCAATTCAAGAATTAGTTGCCGAATGTTGAGGAGAAGCCGTGTGCAGCCATCCACCAAATGTCTTCCCCTGTCCATTTTATAGACTCCTTCAGCTATGTCAACGGGACACGAGCGTCAGTGACGGGACAGCTGTTTCACCCGTGAGGTTTCAATCTTAGTTGAACCCCTTAGGGTGGACTTCAAAAATGCAAAGAAAGTACCCCTGAGCGCATCCCAAAGTCTTTGATGAACTGTGCAAGATTTTGGAAGGTTGATTGCAGTAAAATCGGAGAAACCCTGCAAAAGCTCTTCATCTCCCGGGTCCACACCTCCTGGAAGAAAAGTTCGCACATTTTCCAAAAAGCAAACAAATAGATACAAATAGTGCATTTAAATGTTAATGATGAATGACACGTCATTAACAATCATGAATCATGGATGAGGACGGATACAAAAGTAATGGCAAATCTAGCAGCCAGTCAATCATACCTAAAGTTCTAAAGCAGCTTCTACATTCTACAGAGTCTCGTTGGTCTATTGCATCAACCACAAAGAGGTTGGTGCAGGCCAGGTTGGGTCGGTCACCCTCTCCGTGCTGACCCTGGGATGCGCCACACATGTTCCTGCAAAAGGATTGCTGTGATGAGCATTAATGCCTCACTTGAAACAGTCATGGCAGAACTGCTGGACCGCAAAACACTGTCGTTCGACACCATGCCAAATAATCATTCTTCAACACTCAAAACCCCCCGAAAAAAAAGTACAAACCAATTCAATCGTAGTTATATTTGTTTTTTCCTTTCAATAGGGTCTTTGACCCGAAGTTGTTACAGCGACTCTTCAAAGGCTGTTAGGAAGGAGATTGCTACCCTACCACCTAGGCAAATTTTGGACCCAAAGAGCTCTCTGCATGACCATTCAGAGCTCAAGGCCAAGGCATTTTACAGCAATGCTATTCTCGGCCGCGCTCTCTCTTAAGGGAAACGGACGGATGATATCACGTATGGCTAGCCCAGTTGGACATGTTTCCATGGAGAATCCGTTATGCTGGGCATCATGAATCAGGGCATCTCAAGCGGTGCATCTGCAGCACTCAAATTTTGCCCATGTCCGATTCATTGAATCCTGGCACATGAATGACTCACACCTCTCTCATCCCTGATGTTTCTCCACTCAACAGTCTCTTGCGCCACCCAAAAAAAAGTAAGGTGATGACGCCAAGGCCATACGGGTCATTGAAAAACAAGTGAAACAGTGAAACGTTTCTGCGATGGAAAACAGGACATCGCCAAACTGCAGCCTTGGTACAAAATCCCGAAAAGCACTTAAGATACTGAGGTAGTACAGGTATTATGTCCTGCTGTGAGTGATTTATCTCATTCCAACCGGTGATTTTTGTCCAACAATAGGTAGCTCTGCAATTTCGTATCATTTGATATAATTTATAAAGGTCTGGATATCTACGTGTATACATATACAATATATCTCTTCACTATTTGCCTTCACAGAATTGATTATTTATAGATGTATTTTTTCCAACGAGCATAGAAGTGCTCCCAGCGACGGACCGGAACGTTCCGGTGAAATCACAAACAGTCTTGAAAAAACATCAAATCGGCACCACCACTTTGTCGAAATAAATCGTTGAGAGTTCCCCAATAGTAGAAGGGAGATTACCGTGAGAAATACCCTGAGAGGCCACTCGGCCTGGGAGGACATCACTTAGAATGGATAGGTCCGCTGCTCTGCTAGATGTATGCATGACTATAAACTAATTGCTGTCCCAATAAAAATGACAACTCAACAAACCTTCGTGGGTGAGGATCATCCCTAATGATGCCTCGCCAAGTGCTGCCGTATATTCCTATAGACCAATTGACTTCCGGAAGCTTTTGCAATGAGAGACTTCAAAACAAGTGCTCCAAGACAATTAAGTAGCGTCACTTTGTATACTTGTCACTTGTTATCGATATGATGATCATGACAAAAAAATGCCTTTCTGACAGTCACTTTTATTTCATCCTGCAGTGGCAAATGACCCGATCGCAGCAGTGCCACATGTGATGCCCGCAGGGCAGGAATTTTCTGCATGACTTCAGCAGTCCAAATGCTGCGAAATGCCTCGAGAGGTCGAGGCAAAGTCAAAGCTTCAGCAAATGGACCATGGAGGAAAACGATGATCCAGGATGATTAAAGATATTTGCCATGAATTTCATGATTGTTCGTAATCTAGGATTCCAGGGCAAGAATGGGAGCCCAATTCCAATAAGCTTCGCCTACACTTCCCAGGGTTACATGGGGAGTGTATGGGAATTGAGGTCTCAATTTCTTGGGGGGGGGTCCTGAGTTACGTGTTTTGACGATGGTGACCGTCAGTGGGATCACTAAGAATCCAGCTGAATCTAGCCCCTCAAACCCTGACAACACACCCTCAATCCAGCCTCAGGCTCAGAAAGTGAGGACCTGAAAACGTAATAAACGAAAGGCCCACCGGATACGTGAAGTTTCTAAAAATGGGTAGGGTTAGATCCAGTTCAATTTTTTGGCTTAAAATTGTGACAGTTCAGCATCAAAAAAAAACAGACTTCATGAGGCTTCAGAGTTTCAAGCGGGAGGCGCAAAAGCCTTCATAGTGGGGTCAACAAAACAATAAAAGCGGAACTATATCGAATTCCAGTATCCAGTATCCCGCAAAAGTTTGTGTCCTCTCTGGCTCTCTGTCTGTCAGTCTCTCTCTCTCTCTCTCTCTCTCATGCATTTCTGTGATCCCCCGAATGGAAAAACTCACGCAAAGTGGTGCAAAAGTATGCATGGACCATACTGAGCATTTTTCATGGACCTTGCACAAGCCCCGAGCTCATGCCATAAGCATGACCATTCACATCAGCAAAAACACATCCATCAGGAATACAAACTATATAGATAGATATGTGAAATGCGGGTGATAGGATTGTACATACAGGTTGATGGACAAAATCTGGCCAACCAGCCACCTTGGGAAGGGACATGTGAGTTTCCAGGAGGGTCAAAACCTAGAATTCCTCTTGGCAAACTAAAATTCACCAAGTCAATGGCATGTTTATTGTTCCAAACTCCCTCACTCATATAACTTCCACTAATGGCTGTCACTGCAATTGGCCCAGATTCGTGGGATACTCTGAATATTCTGGCCAAATTATACTATTTCACCAACCTTAGATTTGAAATAAGGGGTTCCATTTCCCTTCCTCAACGACTTTTTTGGGGGAACCCAGGTCGTGTGAAGTTCCCGAGGCTAGAGACCAGTCAAAGTGGTTGATCCAAGTTACCATCTTTTTTATTACACCAAAAAAATGATTAGATGATTCATACAACAAAGTCTGGGCCCCTCATTGACATGCAGGAAAAATGTATACTCTACAACCCTCCAGATCAACGAATCAACGCCTAATCAACGCAACTCTGTTCAGCTGATGCTGGCCGCTCCAGCCTTCAGTTGGAAGCCTATGGTTCCCACAATGGCCATGGTGAAATACAGGAACTTCTGCAACACAGCTAAAGTCACCTGAGTGCAACTCTTGTTGACAAAGTCAAAGAAACTGCACGCAAACATACGCAAACTATATAGAAAATGTATATTGGGGCTTGGAGATTAATGGTGGTAAGATCCCTAAAACCCAGAAGTTATCAAAGCAACCACAATGAATAGGTGAATAAGGGCCAAAGTTGCCACCAACCTAATACAAACCGAGTGGAATATCCACAAGATATGACGGACAGTTGCAACTTCCTGATGACCAAAAATGGGCATAACGGTCACGTGGCAAGGTGATGGTTCAACCCAGAGAATGAGCCTTAGGGCTCCTGTAAGTTCGGTATCATAAAGGGTCCCAGTCGTACGAGAGCAACCCTTTCGCTTAAAAGGAAGTTGGAGGAAAAATTGTCCAAAACAATGATGAAGGAAATGGTCTGGGCCTTTAGTTGTGCAAGAGATAGATCTCCATTCCAAAGAATCATCAAGTCCGAAAACAAAGAGAAAAGGAACCTTGCAATATTCCAAAATATGTCAATAGAGACAAAACAGGAAATGGGAAAGGTGACTGAGGGTAGTCAAAGCAAACAAGGCTTCTCCCCACACCCATTTACACTGGCATAGGAATTGGCACGGTCGTGCTGTCATCTTTCTAAGGGGTAACACAAGAAATCCAGAGCCAAGTTGCACCGCCGGACGAAGCTACGGGGAGTGATAGATACAAATGTTGGATATTAGACATTGGACTTTACAAGTGTATATATATATATAGGCATACCTATAGACATGACAAAGGTATAGACAGCTCATTGAGTGGAGACATACTGTGGGTATGCAATTACGTGCTTTTATGTCTCAATGTACATACAAGCGTATTGCATCTCTAAACGCATACATTCCATGCTGTAATTTCACGTCAAACTGCAGATTCTTTGGCCTACTTCAGATGAAAGCTTCAAAATTACTTTTGGGGAGTATATTTACTAACTGATCATCTACATGAAATGCCAACATGTTGGCCTATTTTTACCCCTCCAAATCTGCCCCCCACTTGGACACCGAGCTCGAGTGTCCCACATGAAGAAGCCTCCAAGTCAAGGATTTGGACCCATCAACAGTAAGATAGTTTCCTCCTAGGAGTATAGTAGATGGCAGCATCCAATAGCAATGATCAGATTTCTCAAAACTCGGAGTTTGAACATGAGACATCATAGAAATTCTATTCAGGACACTGTCGCAGGCTAAAGAACACAGCATGAACTACATAGCATTACATCCCCCGTCCCGGTGGGAATCCTCAAACATCGTCAAAAAATGTGTTTAGAACATTTTAGACATACTCTAAATTCTGACAGGGTTTCGGCAGGTCTACCACTGCTGAGTTTCTGCTCAATTTAGTTGATTCATTTCTTTTACAGTAACCGCTATCCTCCATGGAACCCCTTACACACATCCTATCAGCCCTTTCCCCTGCCATAAGTCACGTAGCCTGACTCGCTGAGGGAAAGGAACAAAGCCAGGTTGATGTATTCAATTTCCTGAGCATTCGAAATTCATTTACAGTATATCAATAGGGGGATCTCAGCCGATTTTAACACAGAAAATTCATGCAACATGCCCAGCTTGTTGCATGTGTCACTGCATCCTCTGCAAAAATATGAATCGCTTTGACAATCTACCAGACTTGAAATGAAAGATCATCCATTAAAAATTTTCTCGTCTCAATTCTCGAGGCTGTAGTTATTCTACTTTGTGTGAATAAAAAGTCAACCAAAAAAAATAATGATCCACCTGTAGTGATGCTGCAAAAACATGTTTGTGTATCTGATGTTGGTGCTTGTTAAACCGTTTCTGAGTTCACCCACCAACTCCTCATCTCCATCCAACATGCTCACCTCAGTGGCTGGCAGATTTGGGGCATCAGTGGAAGAATCTCAGTAACATTTCCTTAGGGGCCGGCTCGAATCTTACTCCAGGCAATGAGGCAACCCTAGGTATCCCAATATAATCAATGAATCCTAATGTCTATATAGGTCATCAACATAGTCAAGCCACCAAGGATGGCAAACGCGTACAATGAGCCGTGGCTGATGCAGCTACATACAAGGCTCCTGCAGTCACCCAGGGGTTGAGTGTTGAATGAGTTGAATGTGCTGCTGAGAATGGAAATGATAATTGGCAACAAAATGTGATAGGACAGAGTCTATCATATTTATAGATTCTATCATCTTGATCTAGGAGGTTTTTTTTCCGAAAGAATTTCTGACACTTTTTGCACCTCCTTGCCTTTTGCTAGGGTGGCATTCTTGTAAAACCCTTGACCATCCATGTGACAAGCCTGGCAAACACAAACCCACCACCAGACTGGGCAATGCATCCTTGGACGCACGAGATGGGTTGGTTGAAACGTTGAAACCTGATTTGAGGAATGACTTTTTGGACAAAAACCTGGTAAAAAAATGGGAAAAGCAACTTGTTTCTGAAAATGTGTTATAGTTGTTCCATGATTTGGCTTTTGCATCCTTGACCCCATCTATCCATTTCCATGCATGAGCATTCATGGAAAAAGTGTTTCAAGGACATAGCCTATCGCTTACACCTGGCCTACGTTGATGAATTCTCCAGATGGTAAATCCATGACGAGTAGTCGTGGATCAATCATAGGTTGTCATTAGTGACTGCTGATTGCAGAAAAAGATAGACATGCACACGGAATGGAATGTCAGACGTATACATATATTAACATGCCGCATGTGTCCAGTAAAAACATAAATAATGTTCAAATATCGTCAAATATCAATAAAGAGAACAACGGAGTCATGAAGATTGAGGATGTTTGAAAGTTGGCCTGGAGAGCACTACTCAGATTTCTAACCCCATGCGTTTCCAGTGCCTTCCAATCAAATCCTTCTCACCGGAAGACATTCCAACACATACCAAGTCAAATGCAAATCTGATTCCCATTAACAGTTCCTTCATACATAGCATGAATACAGTATCGACCACACCCAGTACTCTCCCTCCAACAATATAGCAGAAATGGCTTGCTTCAGGAGTGCTCAACACAAAAAGTGGAACCCATTCATCCACTGAAACACACCAGCCCACCGACACCGTTGATGGCAGTCGCTTGAGATGTATCAAAACCATCAGAATCAAGTCATCCACCACCATGGACCAACATCGAACACCACATTCCCAAACCGAGATGCCAAAGCCATTCGTTGTTGAAAGTCGTAGAGTGCCTTGACTTTGGTGATGAATTCATTGACGAATTATATCATGGTTCCTCTTGTTGCTATTGTTGCTCGCGTTGCTCTTGTTGATCTTGCGCTTCTTGTTCTTGTTGTTCTTGTTGTTCTTGTTTTGTTGTTGTTGTTGTTGTTGTTGTTGTTGTCGTCATTCTTCACTTGGATGAAGGAACTAATCTCAAACCTGAACACTAGCGAGATCGTCCAAGTTGTCCAGGTGCTTTCACAGCTTCAATCTTGACAGACCAAGGGGCGCCAAAGCATACGAAGACGGTGGTTAAGCCACATGAAGCTGCTGTTAATTGATACATGCGACTGGTCTGACGCATACAGCTGATGACCTGTCAGTGTCGCAGAAATTATGAGGCCAAAACAATGTCATACGATGTCATACAAAACAGATCAAAAAAAGACACATTGCTAAAATCATGAAAGATCTGTGCTGGTTGTGATGTCATTCGATGTTTTTTTTCCAGAACCTCTGAAGGATCATTACATAGCATGACATGCCCATGACCGCACATCCACAACATCGACGGCACCACAACACAAGCACCTCGCGCCACTTCGCGCGCGCTTCTCGACAACTCACATTTCCTGCCAATGGATGTTGATTTTGTTGTTGCATCCCATTAAGTAATCGTTAAGCAGTTCCGACTCCAACGGCTTTTGGATGCGTATTAATTTTGACTATGTACATTTAGTATTATTATATAATTATATATATATATAGATATCTATTTTATGTAAATATATATATACGTATGTCTATTTGTATTCACATTGCACGGCTTTTGCTACTTTAGAGACTGGAGGGCGAGACTCCAAAAGAATCCACGAGTTACCCCTGTTCCATTGCATAGACGAATCATGAGAAAACCTCGGCAAAAGAAACGGTAGTAGTCAAATGGAGCAGTGCATGCTCCCCATACTCCGTCTATTTACTATTTTTCATGACATCTTTCCTGGGAGATTTGGAAGTCAGCATAAGTACGCACTACGCTTCGGGAGAACATCTTCCGAGAAAAGGTATATACCAAAATTGTGCAGGATGCATGTCTATAATATATACTATCTTGTATCATAATTATACATAACAAAAAATAAATAATATATATATATATATATATGTATGTATATATATTTTTGTGATTTTTTGTGCAATTGTATAATTATGTATAATTTGATAGGGGGAGATAATTTGGTGGAGCGGGGGCAAACAGCATTTTCCGAAGCACCTGTAGAAAAATGGAACGCCCGCTTCGCAGTCTCATTCCATCTCTGCCTCCCTTTCCCGTAACGTCCTTCCAGGACAGTTTTAGCATATGCAACGATCGCCAGAGAGATACCCCGCCACATGGACACTTGCAGGTAGCAAGCCTCGCAAGAGCGGGTATAGAACCTTCTATATAGTTATTCACGGAATTATTCACCAACCCAGAAAATCTTGAGCCAAGTTGGACTATTTTTCTTTGGCAAAGAGTGGATGTGTTGACTTGTCTACTTTTAGGTTTCAGATTATCAGGTACAGAAAGTCATGAGACTTTTGAGGTTGTACTATAGAGTTTGGGTCAAGGTTTCATATGGAATGTGAGAAATCTGCCGCTTAAAAATTAAAGTCTTACAGTAAATAAAACAGGCGAGATTCCACAAGAGCCTTCCAGGTCTCAGAAAATCACCGATGGATTTGGATGGTCCAAGCGTCTGAATTTACTTGAAGAAGGTTGGTAATGCATCAACCCTGTGGGAACATGAGCTGTTGAGTTCCCTAACTGGCACTTTTCTAGACACCTTGTCAAGCTCAGTTTGCTACTGAAAGTGCTGAGCTAGATCTCAATAGACCGCGACCAACAACTCACACCCATTGCGACCAGTAACACTCAAAATGCAACCGGATGCCACCGCATAGAGGGAGAGCTTCCTGAGATCAAACTGGGGAACCCACCAACTGGGTTTCACCAACTGGTGCTCCAAGAAGGGGATCAGCACTGAAACCTCCCTCAAATCATAGAAGTGGAAAATGCCCTTTCGGAAGAGTTGGGGATTGTTTTGCACCGGACCGGTTTTCCACCATGTTTGTTATTCAAAAACTAGTTGGCAACACCCTATTTGTTGCGATAAACATCAAGTGTTCCTCTTCGTTTGCCACCGGGTTGAGATACACGTAGTCGGGTTTCGGACTAAATCATCATCCAACTCACCCAGCCAAGGTGCACAGCAGCCAAGCTATCTCTTTCCCAGCGCAAGGATAGTGCGACGCGGCTTCCCAAAGCACACAGCCAGACCAGGAACACGAGGAACGAGTCTCGTCCTGTTGGTTTATCCCATTTCGGTATGGGTGGAAAGTCATGCCTAAGTCATGTACCACTCTGTTTGCATTGCACCAGGCCATGCACACACATCATTGATTTTTTAAGGCAAAAGGCTTCTTCATAAATGGATGACGGCGAGGACAGCGACGACAACAACAAGAACAACAACAACAACAACAACAACAACAACAACGACAACGACAACGACAACGACAACGACAACGACAACGACAACGACAACGACAACGACAAGGACAACGACAACGACAAC
>DF239466.1:41390-66315 GCA_000507305.1 Breviolum minutum Mf 1.05b.01 | reverse complement strand
CCACAACCACAACCACAACCACAACAACAACAACAACAACAACAACAACGACAACGACAACGACAACGACAACAACCACAACAACAACAACAACAACAACAACAACACCAACACCAACACCAACAGCAACAGCAACAGCAACAGCAACAGCAACAGCAGCAGCTGTGCGCCAACCGCCCCTTGCTCAGGCCTTTCTGTACCATCCAATGGTGTGCAAAGCCACTAGATTCCACCTCAAGTGCCAGGAGTTCGTTCATCTGCAGCTGCATCCTGCGAACGTTCATGGGAAACTTGCAAATTCAGCAACTTACTAAACAGCGAAACAGTTGAGTGAAGACAGATTTGTATGATCTGGTTGAGGTGGTGACAGGAAGATAGTGACAAATGCCTTCATGACACCCTTTGACTGGCTGATCGATTCTGGTGGCGTTCTTTCAAAAAAAAACATGTCTCAAGACACCCAGCCTCGCACTCTTGAAGTAGCTGTACATGCCACCGCAGGACCACACTGCCAGCCTGGGCTTGAACCATGGCAGCATTAGACCACTAAGAGGGAGGGAGTCTTTGAAAGGGGCCCTTTGAATGAATCTAAATGAAGTCCCTACTATCAAACCTTCCACCATCCCCTTGATTTTCAGCCGTTGGCTCTTTCATCATGGCTTGCTTGACCCAAGTAGCAATGCTCCAAGAGCAATTCCAAGGTCTGTAGCTGTGGAGGTGGTGGAGCATAGATCTCCCTAGCATAGGTGAAAGAAAGCTTCAATGCTAGGCTTTCATGCTGTCACAAGGTATTCATATGCATCCTGGAGGTTTCCCCCATGAAACAGTCTGAACTGTGAACTGACCTCACTTCGCAAAGATCGGTCCACATTATGACCAGTTACGAGTCAACTCCTGCATCCCAAATAACAACAACTCATAAATTCGAGCAATCCTGAGCACTCAAACAGGTATGATTTGGGGTGCACCTCAAGCAGGTCACCATTGCAGAAGAATTGCCCAGGTCCGGCCAAAACCAGGAAGAGGAAAAGGAGACTGAGCAAAAGGCCTCAGGTAGTCATGTAAGTAATTTCTTGGAGTGGCTGGATAGCTGGGTTGGTTTGTAAAGCCTTTAGCCGCCGGAAATTAGATGCACATGAGTTGATGGGTATTCTTCCCAAATAGAAGATACAAGTTGGAAGGCACCAGCTGCCGGTGCCGGTGGGGAAGCAGCCATGATATCAGTCTGAACTGCTCCCAAACGACCAATCGAAGGTTTGCTCGCACAGCATGATGCCACGCATCTCATCTCATCAGATCAGAAGCTCAGTTCCAGGGTTCCACAGTGATGGATTGCTTATTTGATCTTACAAGTATTTGAGAAACATCATTTCACCATGCTTCCAGCCCCGTGGTCAGCGCTGCGTTACCAAGGTCAAGGTACTGTTGTACACTTTGGATGCCAAGGCGGCTGAAGGTTCTTGCTCATCCATAGTGACAGTTCCAGACATCTCCGGAGAAGCCTGGGTCGCGCATCTTCCAGACAAAACCCTAAGGAACAATAGAGATTCGTCCGGAGAAACCAATCAAAAAAAAACAACATCAAATCCGTCAAAAGAGCATGCTTGGTACCTGTGTGATGTTCCAGGCTTTCTCTCCGGATTCATATTGAAGTTGAGAGTTTTGTATCCAAGAAATCCTTCGAAAATCCTGGGTTTCGTCTCCCTACCCCACTCAAACTTGCTTCGCTAAGAGACGGCAGCACGGCACTGCACCAAAGGAAACCTTTTGTCGCATCGTGTTGCAACACGTGGTGCAAATGTCATCGGTCCGTTCATGATCGCCACTAAATTCACTTGGGGGGATTTGCACCGAATTTAAAACAAAAAAAAACTCTAGTTGCACCTTTGGTGTATCTTCCCATCAGGTTTTGTTTTCCATGCTCAAAAGAATGCTACACAGTCTTTTTGACGTCAGTTATATACTGCACGTATGTCCAAAGAAAGGGGTAGGCACTTAAAGAGATAAACACTCTCCTTCTGTTTTGCACCATGGATGGCAATTCAGAATGGTCTGACAGAATCAATCATCGCTTGCAGTTTGAACCTTTGTAGATCAAGCAGCCATCAGTGGCATGTTTGGCGACTTGTTTCTGAGGATGTCGTGGAAAGGAAACACATCTGCAACCCTCTCAAACACGTGTAGTCTGTACACTTCAGGGTAACATTGACTTTTTTCCGTAGCCCAAGTTGCAAGCCAGTGATCCGTAGTCCAAAGTCGCAAATGCACAACCTTCAGTCGATCGCGGATTGCGACATGCACTGGAAGTTGCCGGCGGCCGAATAGATAATGATATGACAAAACTTTTTACTCATACTAGAAACTGCACATTGATGTTGTGGGCGGTCAGTGACTGGTTTACATTCGCAGGCATTCAAGGGCTTCTCCATCCATCCGTTCATGGATGCATGCATACCTTACCATACGATATTCATACCTTACCATATCATATCTTACCATGGCATACACAAAGATTCCGTTTCTTTCCCATACACATGAGCCACTGACGCATTTATTGTCTTATTTTTCTTTTTGCATGCGTTCATTCTTGTATTTTTTGATTGTCGGACAAAACCCATCCCTTTTAAATGGGGTGCCAAGTGCATAAGACCATCTCGTTCATACAAAAGGCAAACAATGTCAAAAACAATCATGAATCATACAACTGTACTCGTTTTAGTCGCGTCCGTTTCACATACTTTCTCACCTATCACACACGTTGCAGTCGTTTTTGTGGCGGATCACGTTTTCCACACCAATGAGCCTTGATAGCATTTAAAGACCGTACAGTACCAAAAGGTGGCCAGTCTTCCACTGAATTGATACATAGATAACATTTTCAAATTTTCGTGTATTATATATATATATATATGTACAAATTATTTATATATATATATATACACACTATATTTATATACATACCATACATATATATATATACATACACATGTATATATATATATACATATCCTCACACATCGGAATATGCTGGAATATGCCGGAATCAGGACCCCATCTCATCATTCATGAACACTTTTCGTTGACACATTGAAAGTCCTGAGGTTGGAACCACGTGCGCAGAAGGAATGAGGCGGGCACTGGTCGCAGCAATACCTGCTCAGGTATCATGGAAAGGATATGGCAAAAAAGTCGCTTGGGACAAAGTATCTGGTGCGATTACAATCTGATTTTTCGCTGGGGCAAAACCCGTTTTTTCAGATTCTCCAAAAAAAAAAAAGAAGAAACAGGTTTGATGGGTCTTTGGAACCTCCATATCCTCGCTCAACTCCACAATGGAGTCTTCATCAACCGCCGGAGAATTATCCTAGGATCTGTTGAGGCAGAAGACATGACAAGGGTTCTGGTACACTGGCACATGAATCAGCACATTGCCACAATAATACAGCATAGTGTATCTATGCTCATGACACATGACATGGATGATACAGGTGCATACTTGGTCTCAAACCATTCCAAGAAAAAAAGGAGCCAAAATGGGACTATCGTCGTTGGCGAAAATATATAGATGTGTATACTTCAAATAATTACATACATATACAATTATATATACATATTAGTCTCTAATCTTAACAATTGATATCTGCACAATAAAATATTGTACTGCATATGCATTTTTCAATCCTTTGCAACATTCATCAAAAGATGATGAATGAACCACAAGCCAGATTTCAGTAAAGGCGAACAAATGGTGATGTATCATGATCCACACCCAGGACCCAACCACCAACACCAAGGCTTTTGGCAAAGGCGCTGGTCCCGTTCGTGGGCTGTTGGGTTTCATGAGTTCGGTCTCCCGATGTTGGAATCTCGGGGTTGCGGTTTGGGAACACGGATTCTTCGGGTGTTGTGGGGGTCATGGGTGAAGCATGAAAAGATCTTTTTGAATGTATAAAACCCAGAGACACTATGGGTGACATGGGTCATGTCTCATTCTACTACTCGGCATACTCGGCAGTGCTGCCAAAGCATGGGTGATGAATGATGAAATCTCCCAAATCTCAAGGGCTCCGCACAAATGACTCAAAGAAACCTCGCCACCTGAGGCATTGAAAGGCATTTTTTTTCAATCAAGGCTTGGAATGTTTTGCCTGTTTAACAGGTGATGAGATGGGGGAGGTGTTCTCAACATTCTGAGTTTGGTAGATTCAACCCTTTTTGGTGCTTTCTACATGATGCCAAACGCCAAACTTAGGAACCCTATGGCTATGGTGAGTGTTTTCAGGCGTGGTTGAAACAACCCTGCATTTTCACATCCCAACTCTGAGGGTCCCCAGCTGGAATTCAGATTCGAAATATCGTTCACACTCCTGTGACCCTTTCGGGATTTCTGATCCGATGACCCACCAGCTGCTCTACTCGCTGTTGAGGCCGTCAGCTGCGCAACACCCTTGGGAAAAAAGGGTTTTGGCTGTTCCAAACTTGGTGGTGCAATGGAACTTAAAATAAATAAAGAAATAAATATATATATATATATATGCCAACGAGAAGACAGAGCCTTCTTCAAACAGTTTGTTTCCTCTGTTTTGTTTGAACCGTTTGCGTTTGGGCAATGTTCGCTAATCTGCAATTCGTGGCACTGCGATGGAGATTTGAAGCGTTGCAGCCTTTGGACGTTCATCTTCCTCTGTGGCGTTGGGCAAGACGGGGCATAGAAGGCCTAGGCCGTGCAGCGAAATGAGAGCCAATGGCGGGCACGGTTTCATCAACATGACTGGATGAGACTGGATGACTTGTCATGAGTTTCCTGAAGTTTCGCGAATGTTCTTTGAGGGTGGAAGAGTCTTTCACATTCTGATGGCAGAAGTTTTTGCCTACTCTCCTTGCAGTGAAGTTTTTTGAAAAAACAAGAAGCCAAATCAATTAACCAGCTGGACTCAATCTATTGGGCAACATTTGCACACTGGTCGACTAATGTTGAACATGTTCCACGGTCTCCCGGGGAAAATATCCCCAATTCCCAAATTTGCATTTTGGTGCTGCATGTTGATCTAGCAGGGTTATGTGTGTCCAACCCTGAGGACAAGGGGCCTTAGATAATTTCGGTTGGATCAAGCTTAAAACTGCACAAAACACCGTGTGCTCTACACTCGGGTGTCAAGAAAGTCGCACAGCCAATGATAAGGCGCACAGGAGTGCAGCATGCATGCGGACTGTACTCAAAGAAGCTACCAGCTACCACATGGGATACATGGTGAGGGTACCTGCACCTGTTTAGTGTGAAGAAGCGACGACAAAACACTCATAGGATCGTTTTTGCTGCTCAATTCCATCTCGCTCTTGTAACCCTAGGCAAAATTCCACGTTGCGACTGCTCATTTTCAATGCAACGGGTGCAAACGTTTGTTGGGAATTCACCACAACGCCATTCAGAAAGAGCTGCTACGCTCCTTGTAGTTCTCATGTTGCCCATGCTCTTTGTGTTTTGGTTCCGGAATGGGGAATGACCGCAAATTAGGAAATTAGGGACTCCACCATCTCATATACATTCAAAAAACATGTGATTCCACCTACGCATGACACATACATCTATAGTACTAGACCCATTCCTCGGAGAGATTTGCCCGAAGACATTCCAGGCCCAGGCCTCCACTGGGTCCACTGGGCTTCAGCTCTGGTTGTAAGTCTGGTGGTGGAGCTGATGGCCTTGGGGAAACTCATCCAGGTCCACTGATCTTGGGACCCAACGGCATGATTTTAGAAGAAATTAAAGAAATGATCAGCACTAATAACTAATAGTACCCCTCATCCAAATATGTTCATTTTGTCATGTTTGTCACATTTCCAATTTCCAACGTTCAATTTTCTACAAAGATAAGACTCTAACAGGGATTCTTGGTGTGAAATCATGGGTCGTGACCTACGAACACCTTGAGTCGTATCGAATAGCAGTTAAGGCTGCTGATTTGGAGTGAAAAAAGGTTCAGCAGATTCAATGGGGTGCTATTGTTACAATTGTTCATCTTTTTTTTTGGGTGTTTTTTCTCTAATTTCTGTTATCTTCATTTCCTTTAGCGTCGACCCACTTTTTTGCCGCTGCTTTGGGATTTTGGGGGATTTTTTTTTGTTCCGATATGGCAGCATGTACTTGAGGCCAAAACAGAAGAGTCAAATTGGAAACCAATTTTTCCCGCCAAGCAACGGAGTTCGGATCTCCGTCAAGCTTGAAGACTTCCTGATGCATTCGAATGCACTCATTTGGTCATTGGGTCGTTGGTGTGTTGCAGCAACTTGAATAGCTGTCACCCCATATGTAAATTAGCATGCTTCATTGCTGATCCGCCTTCTTTCCACATAGCAAGTATATCAGAGAGAGAGAGAGAGAGAGACAAACGATAGGAAATATATTGGGGCCGAAACACGCACCGAGGCTAGAAACTTATGAGGGGCTTACATGTGTCGAACAACATCCCCATATCCAACATGAGCCGTGACATGAACTGACTCGTTCTATTCCGAGGGACTGCATTCCCGGTGCTTGTCGGATGCCTGATCGCAAGCAATGGATGTTGGAAAAAATGGACCTTCTAGCTTTGCCTCTTTTGTGAGACCTTTAAACAAAACTAAGTTGAAACATCTCAAAACATGCCCCCTCCAAAAAGAAGTTCTCCTATGGATAGAAGTCATATATAATGTAGAACTGAGGATGCAGTTACTGGTTTGACAAGAGTTGCGAATCAGACTTTGAGCTCACCACCGGGACTCTCAAGTTTGCAGCTGTCGGCTTTGCTGCCTGAGAATTCTTGGCTACTTCGGAGTATCCAACATTTCTTCACAAATGTCAGTGTTCTGAAACATGTATAAAGAGATTGTGAATTCCCATTTCAGAACACCCAAACTGGACATCATGAAAAAAATAGCCCTTGTTTAGAGCCCGCAGCTTTAGGCCTCTCTCGCTTTTCAGGCTCCCTTTGCTCTCCAGATCCTTGCTCTCACGACTTCCTTGTCGCGGGCAGTCCTTCAAAAACGCATGGTGATAGGTATTGTAATGGGGATTAAGATCCTGGCACATAATTGAAAATGCCCTCTAGTCGTGGGATTTTTAAGAAGTTCAAGTCAATGCGTGTTGGCGATGTGTTGGCGATTGATGGCTCATGAGCAACCAGAAGGCAAAAATTAAATGCAGCACACAAGAAGACACTCATCACGTGTGATCTTCGAGATTTCCTATCAAGGCCAGTAATGCAAATTACAAGTCTTTGGGAAAAAGTGATTCGGAAAAAGACATTTTAAAAAAACTAATAACCCATGCATTTAGTACCATAGGAGCAGCAAGCCATGCAAATCGAACTCTTTCTCTCTGTCTAGATCTTTCATCCTTTTGCTTATCAACTCAGTCTCCCGGTCTATCGGAGTCTATCGGCCCGGCTGGCGAGACCCGGCGGGAAGTCCTTGCTGGTCTTGCTTACCCTACTGAATGCCCTCATCATCCGTGGGCTGTTTGGCTTTCCAGAAGGTGATTGTGGTTGGTCCTGGCCGTGAAATCTCAGGAAGTAAAACGTCTTTATTTTTGCAGGCGAATCTTCCTGAATTGGAGATGTTTAAAACAAGAAAGTCCGAACCAAAGAAATTGAGACATCAATTGCTGGACACACTTCGGATGCGATCCATTGTTTCAAGTCTTGGGCCAACGTCACAACCTCACTTCCACTTGCAAGATTTCGAGCCATTCATCTTCGGATTGCCTGTATAAAACGGAAAACGTCTCAAAATGTCGCAAAGGTGATTTTCATGGGGCGAGTATCATACTTACGCATGCAAATAGATGTATACATGGCAATATCATGCAATGTGGCGGTGACTTGGATCTCACATCCCATCCCAGCAGCGTCCTGCCCAAAGTGACCTGGCCAAAGTTGAGTTGGAAAAAACAGTATTGAGAAACGTCTGGAAACGCTTCTTTTTTCAAACCAAGTCACACAAAAAAAAAATATCATTCTGATTATTTACTATCAATCATTGTTATCATCATTACTATTATCATTATCCTTGTTGATTTTCCCAAGCAAAATCCACTTTTTTGGGAAACAATGATCTTACAAATCAAAGACTTTTTTTCACAAATTCTCCATCCGGCTGCCTATGACTCCGGTGGACTGACTTCGGTGCCACAAGGGTCCTGGTGAATCGGTCGACGGCAGATTTTGGTGGATGGCGGCCAGCCTTTTCAAGGCCAATTAGAAAAGGAAGACACCGGAATTTTTTGAAGTCGAATTGTTTTTGTGTTGATACACAATTCGGAAATTTGAAACAAATACTATTTTTTGTGTTGTTGATGCAATTTTTTGTGAGAACAAATCACTAGTTCCCTCCTGCTTGGTCAGCTCGACGTTTGGCTGCCCTCGGTACCCCCAAACAACGTGACGTTTTGATTAGGAACAAAACATGCTGACGTGACCATGACGTGGTCTGAGGTCACTTTTCTGCCGAGCCGCTTCATCACCTTGATACCCAGCTTTTGGTCGATCTCATCAAAATCGGCCTTTTTGGAATTTCCTTGGCACACACAAATGGGAAAGACAGCACAAGAGATCATCTTTTTCTGGGCAAAGAAATTGAAACCAACTTTCTTAGTTCCCCTAAGATCACTTGATGAAGAAATTTCAATAATTTCACTTGCCCGATTCCATCACCTGACATCAACACCATCTGGGTCTCTCTCTCTCTCTCTCTCTCTCTCCGCCAGATCCCCTCCGACTTCCCTCAGCACCCGCTAAGGTAGTGAATGGAATGGATGTGACGTGGCCAGGAGGTAGGAAATAACCCAAGAAAAATAAAGGAAATGAGGATGAAGACATCAAGCTCTCTCCCTGTCGGATCTTATCCACTGCAACGATGGCGAATCCAAAATGGCATCATTGCGTTTTGCACCCCATGAATGTTGATCCCAGAAAAAAATATGAAAAAGTCTTCCCTCAAGTCATCATGGAAGCCATCATTAACATGTTCACCATTAGGCCTCTCATTGCCTTCATGCAAAAAGGCCAAGTGTCTCGGTGTTTCTGGCTTCTCAGGTTTATCCGCCTTCCCGTTCGTTTCACGCTTGGACACCATGGGCCCCACCATGGACATCTGGCGCGAAAAAAGCAGCAGGCGTTTGGGTATCTGGCACCAGTTTTCTGTCAAGCCAACTTATTTTTGCATCTGTTCCTTGTTGAAATGAATCATGGGAAGCAAACCTCTTTTTGGTTTGCTGTCTGTTGTGGGCAAAGACAAGATGCTCCAAGTTTGTTTTCGAGCAGATTCCAAACAAAATTTTGACAACCCAAATTGGAAGTCGTTCACCAAAAACTTGAAGCGGCCAGAAAACATCAGAAAGCCTAGCACCCAAATGTTGCAATGCCCCAAAAGTGGATCCATGTTCTGGTCATAAAATCAAGGCCCAAGGCCCGCCTTTCGGCGAATCACCTGCTTGGAACTGGAATCAGGCTTGTCGGGCAACAAAGTCGTCAACTTCTCATCCATGCTTTTGAGCCTGGCACCGGAGAACGATGGAAACGATGGAAGTTGACGATCCTAATTACCCAGCTTCGCTGTTTTAGATCGAATCGTGTGGGGAAGCTTCTTCGACTTTGTGTAGGCTTTCGCTTAACTCCAAATCCCGTCATAAGTCATCATAAGTCTCTCCGAATACGTCAAGCCAAAGACTTGGCCTTGCATGCAGCAAAACCCTCTCGTGCGTCTGCTCCTCTAAAATCTTCCTCATTTCATCATGTGCGCCAGATTTACGAACACGACGAGCCCCCTGTTGTGCAGAACTTGGCTAATCACTTGGCACAAAGCACCCTCAAGTTTCACAGTTTCGGGGAGCTGAATTTTATGATTGTCACCAGGGTCCACATGGGATCTATCTTCGCCAAAACAATGAAAGAGTTTTTGAGTGCCCTCTAGGAACCTCTGTAGTAGCCAGCTACCTGGTCATAAATTCATTATATAGATCTTGGGGGGCAATAGGCCCGTTGGTTATGTGTGACAATGAGTCAGCAAATATGACAAACCAGCAACAGGAGACGAAGGACTTCAAAAACACTTCCTGGCATTGTTGTGCAGTCCCATAAAACGAGTGATCAAGGGGTATGTCACGATTCCCCAGCGTTCATCGCTGGCCCATGTAAGAGGTTTTCTATCACCTGGTAGTCAAATCAGAAGATGACAACACCAGCATGAGCTCCCTGTGACTTGCTCCCAACACCATTCAGTTCAGTTGCAGGATGATGTTCAGCTTTTGCCTGAAAGTTGTTGCAATTTCGACCAAGGGGTCTAAAAGGCTGCTGGCTTTCGGGTTTGAAAGGGGAAGAAGATTTTCATGCCGATATACATGGATTCAAAGTCCTCCCCCGCACCAATCATGGAAACACAGTGGAAAATGACTAGTCTAGTCTCTCAAATTGCCACATATTCATCGATATTCTACGATTTGATGGGTTGTTTTTGCGGGAGAGAAAACTTTTTTTAGCTACCAAGGCAACCCCTACAGAGTTGATATCCTTACTCACCAATCTGACACGAGAGCATGCACAAGCCAAGGGGCTCCATTCCCAGGTGGCCTCGGCTGATCAAACTTTTAATTATCACAGGAAGTTGTTTTTTCCCTCTAGCCGATGTTTGGAACGGATATGGATACATGTTTTAATGAATACATATGAACGGAACATTGAAGACAAACCTACATTCTTTTTGCATACTGTAATTATACTTGAAGTATGCTTGAAGTACGTATCTCAAAAGTTTGGAAATTCTACTGCTACGTATGCATTGTAATCATGTATATATGTAAATTTGTACGGCATAGTATGATATATAAGTCATCTTTAAATAGAAGATGTGCATATATATATATACATGTACATGTGGCGTGATCTATATATATATGATTATATACTGTGTGTGCTTCCTTCAGGGACACAGGCAGACCCCAAAGGACTTGGCTCATTTCCAAGCCCAGCTGCTAAACTCATCTTGCCTGGCACAACATCCACTTCTTTGTTGTTGTGAAAGTAGATGTATTGAGCACCCAGTTTTCTTTGCAAGCAAAAAGGTCCAAATTGTTTCAATTCTTCCTGAAACTTTTTTGTTCACCAAGCAATCTGTGATGGGTTGGAAAGGATAAAAGCATTGCCGCAGCTCTCTCTTGGTGGTTGGTTTTTGACCCAGAACACTTTCCCCAAAGCTTGTTGTAGGAGGTCCATTTCTCACACATTCACCCTCTAAAGACTACATAAATTGTACATAGTTTTACTTATTTGTTTACACAAAAAAACATGTAGTAATTGAATCAAAAAAAAGCTGGATGTTTAACTGCCTTTTGGAAACTCCCATTTGGGAGTACCCCCTCCACCCACAACAAAAAAATGGTTTCACTGGAACCTGCTACTGTCGCCATGTGATGAAGGAATCGATGGTGAGGACATCAACGCCCCAGAGTCCAGAGACAGCCGTCGACCTGAAAAAACACGTCGTCCCCAAAGGTATAAACCACTTGAGAAATGGATGTTCCTTAAAAACCTTTAGGTAAACCAACGGAAGAACCCGAAATCCCAATTTTTCACTAATGGTGAGAAAAAAAGGATCACATTTCTTGCAGAAATGTATTCGTGATCTCCGTTTAATCTTCCTTTTCTAATTATGATATTTGAACAAATCAAAACTAAATGCATCTGCTCTTACATTGATATTTGTTTCGCAGGTTTGGATGCCCCAAACTCATTTTTCCGTTTTTGGGGGGACGGCTTTCAAAAATTCACAGCACAATTTCGATTCGCACCTAAAGGTATCGACATGAGCGCAACGTCTGAGGCAACTCTGAACCGCCGTTGTTGATGACTTTTGCCAAGTTCTTCATCAAAGATTCCATAGATCTCCATAGAATGATGTTTGAGTTTGTGTCTGCCAAATGAACTTGAAGCTTTGTGATCTTACCTTCATCATGCTCGCCCCCAAAAAAAAAACGAAGAAGCATCTTGCGACATAAAAGAGCTTTTAGCTGGAGCCACATAAAATGCAACCGTTGGACACTTATCGGTGGCCAGGGTTAGTGTCACTTCAGGCTCTTGACAAGTGTTCGTTGAGATGCTGGGACGGGATGTGCAGATGCCCGTGGCAATCGTCATTCAGCAGTGTGGTGAGAAGTGTTGAATTCTTCCATACATACAAATACGAAAAATCCGGCCCCCATCTGGTCATGACGCTGGAATTGTACTTCTTTGACCAAATCCTTTCAGCCAACTCCTCCCAGGGACCCAGTATGGCGGTCTTCAGGTCTTCTTTTTCCTCACAAACCTCGAATGCCAGCTCCCTTACCCTGTCTGCCCTGTCTCCACTTGGCCGGCCGTGATGCAAAGTGGACTGGTGGCAAGTCCTCCACCTTGAGGGTAACAAGTTGAAGAGGCAATGTTCAAAACTTACCCAACTGATGCACATCAAAATGAGTCGAGATTTTTTCCTGGTGTGTATGAAGTCGTCAAATGAGGAGGATGGTTCTGTATAAAGGGCGGATTTGAGGAGAAAATTTCAACGACATTAATGATGAGTGCATCTTGCGATGATGTATGTAGCTTCTCCATCTGCATGCATATCTGAATACACAAGGGCAATTACAGCACGAAAGAATTTCTAAGCATGAACAGCCATATATAGCTACATAAATTCCCAAAAACCATCTAAAAATCCCTATATTTTTATCGTGTTGTCAATCACAAGGCAGGAAAAAAACTCCAAGAGATCTTGAAACCTCGCGCCTTCGGCCTTTGTAGATCTTCAGGGTCCACCTGACCTCGTTGTCGAATCGCTTCTGCCAGTTGATCTGATGATCTCAAAGTGGATGTGGCGTTTCCTCTGGAGCCTGGGAGAGTAGCAGGTCAAACACAACCAGGAATCTCGGCAATGGTTTTGCTTAATAAACAAATCCCAAAAACTGGCGGGATTTTCAAGTTTTTTGTGTATGTATGTTGGACCTGCTCGGGCCGCTACCGGTCGTTGTTTTAAAAGTGCAGAATAAGATATGTATGTGTGTGTGTGTGTTGGCTTAGTTTGGGGATCGGCAAACCGTAGGCCCAACACACGAAGTTTGGGACCAAAGTAGATCACGCAACCCTTTTCACCAATGGGGCTGCATCAGCGTAGCCACCGGCTTGACATCACGTGAAGCCCGGTTTCCCTAGTTAGGATTGGGCCAAGATGTCGTGGGTATGATTAATTATGATGGGCATGCATCATCACCATTTGTGTGTCACGAAAATCACAATATGTATATATATATATATGTATATAAGTATATACATATGTCCTGTCTAGATATTATACCATATGCACAGTTGTTCTAGGTTTAGTGACAGTGGCGTATTTGGATTGGTCTACCGACTTTCAGTTTGGAAGTCAAGTAGCTCAGCATGCCCAGCTCTTTGAAGCTTGGCCCTTCTTCAACATCTAGTTGCTGCAGGATCGATCCCATACTCCTTAGAAGCTGGCATGAAAAAGTGGAGTCAAGTTGCCATTGGCCTTCAACAGCAACCAACAAAAATCTCTTTTCAAAATGTTTGATCTTGAAACAATACTAGTATTACACCCACGCAAAGTTGGAAGGGTGAAACTCCTCTCTTTTTTTGTTTAGAGAGCCTGGAGATAGCTATAGAGGTTTCACCCAGCCCCGTCCCAAAACAACGCTTCAACCTAGGTGCTGATAGGGTTGAGAGGCCTTGGCTGGCGGCACCTTGGTGTCTGCATCTGCCACGTGCTCTCTCAAGTGCATCTGCCTTAGGCGTTGCTTCCGTTTTCCACCTAGTTCCAGTACATGCCCTTCTGTGAGCTCAAGGTTGGCTGTTGTTGAATAGCAGTCCCGATGAAGTATGTAAAATAGTATTCCATCAACCTGATCTTTGCATTTCTGCTAATCTTGACCAACCATACCTCCGGAAAGCAAGGACAAAAAGAAGCATGCACAATGCAAATAAATACATGTGCAGTATATAATACATATCATATATGTGTGTGTGATGCATGCGCGCATAACACCTTTACACCATCTGCTCGCAACAACTTGCACATGTTTTTTTTCAACCACTCAACTGTATGGCAAGTCAGGCCAGCTGCAAGTTCGCTAACATTGGAGTCAATGCCACATCAGCGTCTCGTGAACTTGGGGCCTGCACAAAACTATCACAAATTCGTTCAAAACATGACGAACCCAGTAGGACACCAGAAAGAACAAAAAAATAGAAAAAAACGTTCCACCAGAAAAATGGTGTGGACCATGAAATCGGCAAATCCAATCGCCAGCGCCTGTACCATTGGATTTTGTTTTGGCACTTCGGCTTTCGGAGTTACGCCGGAAGGTACAAAAGGACCATAGGGAGCTGCTGGCCTTGGGCCGGAATCCAATCCCTGGCCTCATGATGCCTTGACGTCCATCTTCGAAGTTGAAATCTTCCGAGTCTTTGCATATTCATTTTCTATGGAATTCACCAGTTGTCAAACAAAAATGTTGCTTCAATTGGCTGGGCAATGATTCTGCTTCTCCATCACATCAAGGTCACCGGGTCACCCTCCACAAACTGTTTGTCTGCGCTCAAATTGCATGCACCACAATTTTTTGGTGTCAAGCACTTCAAGGGCTGAATTCGTTCATAGGTCCTGGGCCCAGTGATTACGTTACTTATCTTTTTAATCTAGGTCAACTTGGATGACCTTTGCAAGAAGGAGTTTAACTCATCAAATTGGTGCAACAATTGAAATATACAGTAAGGGATCCCCATTAATTTTCACTTGCCACAAGTACTGGAAGGGGGGCATCCCAAGACATAGCCTAGATTTGAAATGCTAAATGCAGCTGCGGGGCGTCACAGTTCTCTCTGCGCCTCAGTCTGCTAACACACATGAAAAGGGGAATTTCCCCCGCCCTGATTGGAAAACAATGGCTCATTCAAAGCAAGCAAGTAAGCCAGTAAGCAAGCAAGCAAGCAAGCAAGCAAGCAAGCAAACAAGCAAGCAAGCAAGCAAGCAAACAAGCAAGCAAGCAAGCAAGCAAGCAAGCAAACAAGCAAGCAAACAAGCAAGCAAGCAAACAAACAAACAAACAAGCCAGTCAAATACCAACTTGTGCACAGGACATGCCTATCACACGAAACTAGGACTATACAAATTCCCTTCACGAATCAAAATCACACCGATCCAAATCCTGGGATTGGTCCACACCGATCAGCATCCTGCCAAGCCAAGGTGCTCTGCAAGGGGCCAAGTGGTGTCAAACATGGTGTCCTGAGCGCTTCCGTTGAAGGGTGATACTATTGGACACCACAAACTTTCGAAGATATCGAAGTTTTGGATGGTCGGGAAACCGGCAATCATCAATCCGCGATTCCACAAAAAAAAAATGCCATCGGTATAATTGACAATATTGACAAAGCACTGCTGTTCTGCCATCATTTTCTCCAACGCCGCCATTTGAGCATCCAGGAGTTCCGCTGCTGCGCGACCTTTTCCTCGATCAGTGCCTTGCTTCCTCGAACGGGGAAACAACGAGTCACTGCCGTTTTGAACAGTTTTTAAACATATAAACCTGATGTGTTGGATCCCTCAACTTATATGACCAAAAAGTCATCCCAGCGGCTTTCCCACAGTTTTTTCTGCCATAGCTGTCTTTGCTGGCTTGGCTGCAACCATGGACATTCTCGTAGGGCAGGATGCTGAAAGCCTGGGGTTGCCAAGGAAAGTGCAAGAAAACAAAAAATCCCCTTGCACTTTGAAGTATTAATTTTGGTTTTTGATTTGTCCTAATATCTCATGCCATGCCCCAAATATCCCCAAATCATCTTCTCTGCCCCCTGCGAACAATGTCCCTGTCCTCACATAAATTTTATCATGCAATAGTATACAGCTCAAAAACAGAACAACAAATCCAAACTTGAGCTCGTATGACAACTAAGCATTTGTCAATTGTCATGTTACACACTTCCACAATTTTTCATGACGTCATGAAGGAATGTGTGGTCCAAATCGGTTCCATTAAAATTTGTCAACAACACTGGCAAACCCTCAGCTGTGCCTGGAAAGCGGAAATACTACTGCCACCGCACATTCGACATGGTGTCTTCCAAAGCATCAAGCATGTTTGATTGACAACGTGGATGGTTTTTAGAATTTGGATCATCATTTTGGTTCGGCCCCATTTTTGTAGCAGGCTACCAACTGTTTGCTCCTATAAATGGCAATGTGCGTATTGAAACCATGTTGATTTGCACCATACGATGCTGGCGCCCAAACATGGACGTTGATCGCTACAGTCTACAAGCCAGCGGGCACAAAACTTCCCCTGTCATAGCTCACCACAATCAAAAGGCCGGATGGGTCCACATGAACATAAAGTTGGAACAGGGAATGATTTTTTTGGTTTTTTTCATCCACACGTTTTTCCCGCAGAAAGTCTGTAGTAGAGGACTGTTTTAGTGGGCAGTCTCCAGGCAATGCCATTTCTAAACCGGCCAGGATTGCGGACCATCTGGCGATGAGGGCAGCAGTTTCAGCTTGGCACAAGGGTTCGGGGCTTTGGCGGGCTCTGGCTTTGGCGCGGTGGCGGATGAATCCTGCAGTTTCTTCGCTCCACCGTTCTCCAGTTTCAACGCCCAAACGACCAAGCGGCTGGACAAGTTCTGGGTACGTCCTTGTTGGTGCAGCTGCCCTACCGCATTGCTGAAAGATTAGCCAGGCCGTGCATTATTCCGTGTCGATTGATAAGCAGGTTGCTGTTACTGTCCTGTTTTTTAGGATACATGTTGTTTTGCTGCTTTCTCACTGGGTTAATCATGTTTCTTTGGTGTCTCGGTGATGTCCCTGTGATGCCTCGATGATGACGCTTTGGTGATGTGTCGCCTTGTTTTCGTAATGCTTTGTTTTTTTCACGTCTCGGTGTTGTTTCGGCCTTGTTTTGGTGTTACTTTGCTGATGTCCCGAAGGTGTTTTGCTGGTGTTTCAATGACGTTTCGGTAATGCTTTGGTGATGTCGCGATGTCGTCTTGGTCACGTCGCGATGTCTCGGGGATGTGGTTGGATGTCGCGCGTTGTGCTCCTGGTGATTCAGCGGTGGCACCTTGCTTTGCTGATGTTTCGGGCGATGTCGCAATGATGTTTGGGTAACGACTCGGGGTTTTTGTGGTGGTATCGCCGATGTTTCGGTCTCGTTGAACTGTCGCTGTGTTGATGTCCCGGTGATGCCTCACTAATATTTCAGTGGTGTCTCCGTGATCAAATCAAATCAAATCAAATCACATCAAATCAAATCAAATCAAATCACATCAAATCAAATCAAATCAAAATGCCCATGGGCAGCCCACCTGGATGCCACCTGGATGCCACCTGGATGTTTCGGTGGTGTTTAGGCAATGTTTTTTTTCCTCACGCCGATAGGGTCACAGGGAACTGTTTTACTGGTCAGCTTCCAAGCACTCGGACCGTTTTTATACTGGCGAGTCTCCAGATGTGAAAAGTCCAAGGCAAAGTGTATTAACGAATCAGGGAGGATGTGGGGGTAGTCGGCTGGAGTCTGTGGGGTCTGGGTGGAGTTGTGCAAGGGGGTCACTGAGGGATGGAGGCTCGCCATCGAGATTGTGATGGTGGGTTGGGTCCTCGAAAAGGAGGCTGGCTGCAAAAGCAGTCATTGCTGCGTGTGTGAGACAAGCTCTCCATCTGGAGATGAGGGAGGTGGTAGCTGCATGGCGCAAAAGTGCCGGAGTGTCCCGAGTTTTGGTTCGGGCAAGGCTGGTGATGAAAGAGGCGGCTTCCTCACCCCAACGGCCTCCCACTTCGATGCCTAATACGACAAAGCGGCACCTGCAATTGTAAAGGAGTTCGGGGCAACCCGTACGCCGGCTTCGCGGCACAATTTGGCTGCTGCGCGTTCAAGTGGGCCTCCACGGCTACGAAAAAAACCTGCAAGTTCGTGCAAGTTTAGGTAATGTTTCGCTCTTGTTTTGATGACTTGCAAATGCTTTTAAGATGTCGGTGGATGTCATTGATCGCAATGCTTTGTTGATGTCCTGGTGACGTCTCGGTGTTGTTTCATTGGTGTCACGGTGGTGTCTCGGTGGTGTCCCGGTGTTTCGCAATGTTTCGCTGATGTGGGAGTCCCCGGGTGATATCTTGGTCATGTCCGGTTTGCTGCGTTTATGTTTCATGGATGTCCCGGTGATATCTCGGACTTGTTTATTAAGTCTGAAGGGATGTGTCAACATGTCGTCCGCACATGCCTCAAAAACATCCACTCTTTCAATGTTGTGTTCGTGATGTTTCGGGCGGTCTAAGGACTTAGTCTTGGAAACTGGCGCCTGCCCAAGAAGGCCCTCATGCCTCATGACTTCTTGGGGTGGCGCCGGTTTCCAAGACTAGGTCCTCAGACCGCCCAGAAACACAGCTTTGATAGTGATTCATCCTCAACGACTTTTCGCGAAAAGGATTCCTACAAAAATGCATATCAGTTTTTTTTGTATGTCAGCGCTAAAAAAAAATTGCTGTTGTTGTTTTTGTTCCATGTGTATGCGCCTTGATAGCTGCGTTCGCCCGGCGTAGGGACTACCACTTTCTCAATCAGAATATTCCGAAGCATACTTGTCAGCCAAGCCTGGGTTGGTTTGCACAAGTTGCCCCACTTTCCCCTCGACTCCGCATTCCAGTCGGAGCCACACAGCCACAGTCAGTTGCAGGTATGTGCTGTCTGTGAAACCGTCGAGGGTCACGTGTTGCTGATCCAGGACCGCGCGTTCCATCAAAGGCCGGGCAACGGAAAACTGGAGACAAATCTTGGGCCAAAGTAGTCAAACTAGCTGCATGCATCTCCGCCATCAATTTTGCAAGCAATGCACAATACGGTACTGAGTTCTGCGAAAATAGGGGCTCGATGTTGAACATGCACAGTGTGGTGTTGAACGTTACTTTTTGCACGTACTGCGCAAATGAGCATTATATGATTCTGGGTCGTGTGGAGCCTTTCTTGGAAGCTGCTCAGCCCGAAGAACAACATGGATTTCGATCCGGACGCCGCATTGAGGAGCATTTGGTGACAGCAAATTTGGTAATTGACACATCTTGGAGCGTGAACATGCCAATTTGGATTATCAGTTTGGATTTATTAAAAGCCTTTGACCGTGTGCATTGGCCGTCACTTTGGCGAGCTTTATCCCAACAAGGTATCAGTGACCATATGATTTGGCTTTTACAAAACTTGTACAAAGATCAGACAGGGCAAATTGCCGGAACCAACGAAAGCAGCAGGCTATTTGACATTAAACGCGGCGTGAGACAAGGGTGTGTATTAAGTCCTCGACTATTTTGTGCCGTATTGGAAATGGCTATGGGCATGTGGCGTCGCACGGTTGGTACACTTGGACTTGACTTGGGCGATGGCGGTCCGACCCTTTTAGATCTTCGGTTTGCTGATGACATTTTCATTTTTGCTACCACGTACACTGACGCAGACCTGCTTTTGGACGAACTCGTGGTATGTTTATCCCAGGTCGGGGTCGTATTGAAAACAGACAAAACCAAGGTGATGACTACGGAGGCTCAACCGCCATCAGTTCTGTGAACCCCAGCTGGTTTACAAATCGAAATTTTTGACCAACAATCATGTCATAAATGCTTTGCTGCATGTTGAGTATGCCCACAGTGATCAAGAAACGACACGACGTTGATCAACATTTGCAAACTGCATCGAAGGCATTCTTTTGTCACCGGCCAACGTTGTGTGATAGAAACGTGTCACTTGGGAAAAGGCTGCGGTATTTTGACGCTGTGATCTCACCAGTGGACTGAGGTGAAAGAAAGAAAGATCTCACCAGTGCCTGTTTTTGCTGCGGGACACCGAACAATGTACATGACTGACCTGCGCAACTTTGATGTCTTATTTCGGAAGTTGCTTCGTAGCGTTGTCGGTCCTCCTGCAGGTATGGATTGGGCCCGTCCATGGCATGAAATCCTACATGATTGGAACGGTGGAGTCAATGAATTGGCGGCCCTTCATAGCACCAAATTATGGTCAGAACGATGGTATCCAGCAACATTGGGATTTAGCACATTATATTTCTTCCTTGGCAATGCAGCGGACGACACAACTGCCACCGCCAGATGCCTTCGCTGACATGTTGGAAGAAATTTTTCATGGGTACCCTGGTGCACCAACACAGCCCGAACAGCTTGATGAGCCTTTGTGGACATGTAGGGAATTAACGTTTGCAATTAAACGCCTTAAAAACAACAAGGCAACTGATGAATGTGGGTTGGTTGCCGAAGTTTTGCGATGTGTTCCTCATGATTGTTTGAATTCGCTCCTCCAAAGCAGAGAGGAGTTGTCCCGTCCTCATGGCGTAAAACACTGTTCCAAATGCTTCCCAAAAATCACCGTGCTCGTGTCCCAGCTGATTTTCGGCCCATTGCAAACCTACGCCTACTGTACAAAGTCTTTGCTTATTTGGTGCTTGGTCGGGTTGAAGCGACGCTGGAGCAACACCAGCCTGAAGAACAACATGGATTCAGGAGCGGTCGGAGGATTGAAGAACATTTGTTGACAGCAAACGCCGTCNACCGTTTTTTTTTTTTTTTTCCTCGCCCTTTTTCCGCGTGAGTCTCTGACCAGGACTGTTTTACTGGTCAGTCTCCAGGCTGCCGGGGCTCCTTAGGAGCGGGCGGGAAGGCGGCTGGGAGCGGTGCCGTGGAGGGGTGCTTCGGCGAGCACCTGGCTGAGGGTGGGCTGGTTTCCCTCCACGTTGGTGTGGTTTGAGCAATCTTGGGCGAGCAAGCTGGCCGCGAAGGCGTGCATGGCGGCATGGCTGAGCGAAGCGGTCCATCGGGAGATGAGGGCTGCTGCTAGGGATGTTTGCAAAAGCGGTGGGGCTTGTCGTGCTTTGGCTTGGGCCAATAGTTTGACAAACATGGATGCTTCTTCACTCCAGCGGCCCCCCGTTTCAATTCCGAGCACCACAAGTCGGCAGCGACGGCTCCCGATGAGTTCCGGGTAGGTCCGTTCCTTCCTCCTCCTTGCATCCTGCAACGCGGCCCCTGTAAATCGCCCGGCGCGCCTGCGTGGTTGCCCTTCTCGTGTCAGAGGTGAGACCAGGGTTGTGTCGATTGCTAGTTGCGTGCCACCCCATAAGGCGAGGCCGTTCGCGATCACCTCGATGCGGCGGTCATCGGGACGGGTGGACTGTTCGATGTTGAGGTCGGTCAGTAGTGTGTTGGTGGTGACTCGGGCTCCGGCCTCCCGGCACATCCTGGCTGTAGCTCGTTCCAAAGGTCCTGCTCGGTTCCGTAATATCCCGGATTGGGCACAGGCTGCGCGGTGGTCGCCGTAAGGGTCAAGAGCGCGACGGCACCGGCAGTGGCTGGCGGTCAGGGGAATAGGGAGCCGAAGGCGGCGGAGGAGCAAGATCCTGAAAAGGTGACTCTCGTAGGTGGTGTCTGCGTGGTACGGGATGGTGGTGAATGGCCTGCTTGCGTGTGGGCCACATTGGGACTCCAGGAGTGCTTGGCTTGCGGGGCCTAAACAGGAGTGGAGTTCGGCTTGGTATAGTGTGGCATGCGTTTGCAGCGCCTTGCTGCCACCCCTTCATTATGTTGGGTCCTTCATGTGGGTGTGGGTCTGGAGGTACCGGTTGGTTGTTCATGAGTTGGTCCCAAGCGGGTGGTTCGAAGCCATGTTGCTGGAGTTGGGCGGCTGCCTCTGCAGCTTCTCGGATCTGGAACCTCCCGTAGGCCTTCGAGCATGCTGGTTCGGGAAATGGTGTCGTATGCGCCGATCCCGTCGACGGATAGTATGGTGTGGTTTGGGTGGGCTTCGGTGGCCGAGGTGAGGGCGTGGACGATGGCTTCTGTGCCAGCTCGGGTGGAGAGAGCTAACTGGT
This sequence comes from Breviolum minutum Mf 1.05b.01, assembly GCA_000507305.1. Classification (NCBI taxonomy): domain Eukaryota; class Dinophyceae; order Suessiales; family Symbiodiniaceae; genus Breviolum; species Breviolum minutum. The sequence goes on along the minus strand of DF239466.1, from coordinate 44,377 downwards.
GAGGCATGCATGCAGCATGGAAGTGGCTGGCATACGTTTGTGCCAAGCACCGGGAAACCAGTCTGCGAAGAAGGTCGCCGATGACAATGCCCCGAACTCTGCCATTTGGTTTTTGGAGTGCTACTACCCTGCCCAGCCCGATGGCTTGGCTGACTTGGTGGGGAATGTCGGCTTTGGCAAGGCGTGTGGCCACCGCAACGAAGTGTTGTGAGGTCACTTCGTCGTCGAGGACAAGTCTCAGGATTTCGGCTGTGAACCCGGACGGGCCCGGTGCTGCTCCTTTTCTTGCTTTCCGGAGGTTGGTGAGTAGCTGAGTTGGTGGGAGGTTGGGCGGTGCTGGGGGATGGAATTCCGTGAAGTGTTGTGGGAACTCCTGGTATGGATGGGGTGGGCGTCTGGCAGGGTCTCGAAGTTCTCGGAGGGTTGCGTCGGTGCTAGGTGCTAGCGGCCCGGCGCCTGGCGGGCGGCGGAGAGCTCGCCTTGATGCACTAGTTGCCGTGCTCTGCGTGTGCGCTGCTCACTGTCTGGTGTCTCTGGCGAGGTTTGGTGCGGGTCGGTTGAGATGTTGGCTCTCTGGGGGTTGGCGGCTGCGGCCTGGCGGAGGAGGGCGGTCCATTCCCCTTCCTGGAACTGGGCTATGCGGAGGCGCCAATCTGGTTTGGAAATCGTTCGGATTCCGGGCGGTCGGTGGAGCAGCATGCGGGGCAGTAGTAGCCAGAGTTTCCACGATCGCAGGGTTTGATCAGCGGTGGTGGCCTGGAGGATCGCTTCCAAAGCGAACTGCATAGCTTGGCGTATCCGTCCTTTTAGGAACGTGGGAGGGCTTTGAAATCCGATGAATTTTTTCATCAGGGTTTCTTGGAGGTCGATTTCGTCGAGGGACTGGAAAGCTGCCCTGTGGCGCTGGTGATGCGTTTGGTCATCTGCACCGGGTTGTTCGGGTCGCGTTTGTGGTGCGGGGCGCGGGGCTGTTGGTGTCCGTTGTGGTGGTGATGGTGTGGCGGCGTGAGAGGTGCTGGTGCTTGAGGTGGATGCGGTGGAGGCGGAAGAGGTGGTGTCGCCGGGTGATTCGCTGGTGTCGGTCTCGCTGGAGTCGGGGCATCTTGGTTGGGAATGGCCGTGGTGGTGGTGGGACGGGTGAGATGGTCGGAGGTGGTGTGTTGAGGCTGCCGCCACCGATCCGCAAGGCTAGCAGCGGACGATGCCTGTCTATCACCCAAGTAATGTTGTAACAATGCTTCCTGAGCGGTTGCTGGTACGTATCCGGTGGGGTAGGCAACGACATTTAAGACCCATGGGAGATGGACCTGGCTTCCTGCGGGTTCGAAAGATCCTGCTGCGGCTAGCTGCTCTAAGATTGCTCGCTCGGCGGCTGGAGGTTGGTGACCTGAATCGGCTGCCATTTGTTGGAGTGTGGCAAGTGTGTTGTGGAGGTCGCGCCAAGGGATTGGCGGTGCCGTTCTCAAGGCGTCGACGAGAGTTTGCCACTCGTGTCCGGCGTGTGGATGTGCTCGCCACTGCTGTTCGGTTTGTGTTGGAGCCTGTTCCCCCCGGCAAGAAGGAGCGGCACGAAGAACCAGGAGTTGGCATATGGCACGACTTGGTGTTGGTTGGGGGGCCCCTGGCTGTACCATTGGCCGGTATGAGTGCGGTTGGGTTGCTCTTGCTGTTGTTGGTGGTGGATGGCTGTTGGAGCGTTAGGTATTTGCGTGGGCTCGCATGGGAGGATGTGGGGCGGGTAGCCCCTGCTGCACACCCAGCCCCTTTCGTTTTGCCGTAAATCTATGGCCAATCTGCGTGGTCCATGGGTGGGGCACTGAGGTGCTGGTTCGGTGTGTTGCATGGCGCGGTCTTCTGGTGTGAGTGTGTTGTTGCACCGGAGGCAAACCCACTCTGGTTGCCATTGCTGTGTGGTTTGGTCGAAGGTCGGTGCCCATTCCATGTGTCGGGCCGGCAGTTCTCGCCACGATGTGTCGTGCTCTGGGTGCTCGTGATCGATAAGAACTAAGCGTGGGCAGCAGAGTGGGATCACATGGTCTGGTGCTGGGGGTGCTTCTACGTGGTGCGTTCTGGTGTCATAAGGTGTTTCTAGCACCATCCATGGCACTTGGTGCATGGAGCGTGCTTGTTCCATTGCTAGGCCTCCCTCTCGCGTCCATGGTTGTCTGCATGTGGGGCAGGCGGGTCGCCCCTGGTGCGACACGTGCTGGATTGCACATTGGAGGTGAATGGGGTGGCGGCATGTTGGCCACGCAAAGGAGACATCGGGTCCGGCGGCTGCCGTATCGATGTCTTGGAGGCAGATGGCACATGTCTGAGGTTGTGCCGGAGGTGTTGTTGCCCCTTGTGCTGTCCAGTCGGGTGGCGTCTCGTTGGTCAAGTCCACCTGGATTGGCGTGCCTGCCATAGCTCCACTCCCTACATCTGGCCAGGACGTTTGACTGCTGGCGTTTTATTGGAAAATTGGATTCCCAATCTGAAAACTGCTCATCACAAACGAAAAAAATAAACATGATCCAAATAACCAGTTTGTGGACAAGTGAAAAAAATGCCAGTGCAGGAAACCGCGTTAAAACAAACTGAAAGTTGGACGTGTCTTTGGTGTTTGAAAAACTTGAACCACTTGAGTTTCTGTTACAAACGTGCGTTACGCTGATGATTTGATGTTGTATGCAGGAAGCGACACTGATCTTGCAAGTATGGTGGAGTGCTTGGTTACCGTTTTTTCAGCATTGAGAATCAATCCAGCGCGCCCAACTGCAGTAATCAATTTGTCCAAAAGTTGCGCAGCTTCCGGGCCAGAATTTGCAAAGAGTAGAATATCATCAGCGAAACGTAGTTCCATGAGATTCGGCAACCCATCCCCCAAATCAATTCCTACCCCTTGGGATGCATTTTTCCAACTACGCAGAGCCCACTCCAATGTAGCACTGAAAAGTCTTGGGCTCAAAACGCACCCCTGTTTCACACCGGCTGTGATTGCAAAG